>WURT03019323.1:0-15914 GCA_009936505.3 Holothuria glaberrima | reverse complement strand
ACCAGATATACCCCATGCCGCCTTTGATCTGATGAGGTGTCTTTGTTGAAGTTTTAAGAAGGACCATCACGGCATGTTAACAAAGAGGTCCATTCAAATTAATAATTGAGAACCCTAAATTTCCCAATACCCCTAATACAGAAGCTACTAGCCTACTACTATATGGGAGATTACATTCAAACCAAGACAAGCAATCACTTGAATTTCACAAAATTATTAAATCACCCAGTATCCAACTTATACCAAAATTGTAGTGAGTCTTTGATTTTTCAAACCTGAAAAATTAAGCTATTATGCAATTTCTCATCCATGGCAGTACCATAGGAGGGGGGGGGGGGAAGAGTACACTCATATATATGTACTTTAACAACAACCTCCTCCTCCTCCCCCCCCCCTCCTCCTCCTCCTCCATGAGGACCATCCTACAGTAAGGGTGGCCGGGTGTGTGCGTACATTTTCTGAATATGACATTTATTATCTAATGCATTGTACAGTACATTTAAATTCACACCAAACCCTCCCTCACCCTCAGGAAAAAAATCTGGCCATGGTACCTTCTCATATGCTCCTATTCATGAGATAAAGGCCACAATCCTATGTATATGTTTTGAACACAAACAAATAAATGATAATTACAGAAGACTAGTGTCCTGAAAGAGAAGGATATAGCTGCATTCATATTACCGGTACTGCAGCCAAGTAGTACTGTTTGTACAGTATGTGCAATACTGTACACCCATGCTCACTTTGCTCAGGCTGCATATTACTGCTGCACTCAAGCTTCTAGGCTATTGTATCAACACCACAAGTCCATAATTAACCACAATCTAACATAAACATAACACATGGTTAAGGATGGCCATGCAACTAATAAGGGACTGAATTAATATGCAATTTCTGGAACAGTCCATGTATTTCAACTTAGCCAATCAAAAAAAAAATCTGTGACTCCAGCTACAGTAGGTAAATATAATATACAATAGTGTGTGCATGGCATAGAATGTGCTTCCAAGTAATTTTACTGTCAAATTTGATAAATTTCTGAAAAGTGGGAAATAACAATATGTGGACTGAAAGAACCAAGCAGCGCTGCAGAAAGGTGTGAAAATAAATTTTCCAACAAAGGTGTTTGAAATATTAAACATCAAAACAATCAGCCTTTTGAGACTTAACACAACCTTTTCCATGCCTTAAGTACAGAAATATACAGTACCAGAGATTTCACACTGGATTCAATAAGGGCAGTTCATAACATGAAAATACTCTCACGAAGTTGACTTGGCCGGGCCACAGTTGAATTGTAAAATTGTTAAAAAATGTTCTGGTTGTTTATTAATGGCACTTTACTCACTTTTGACACAATACAGTATGCCTCTCTATTTCATATTTTGGTGAGAGAAAACTGCAAAAGTTAAAGTAAAATGTTAAAGACTATATATACTATAATGTGACTTAATTAAAACAAGGTATACTGTGGGCCCATTCACAAAAGAAGTCTTGATGCTTGGCAATCCTCCCCATCCCATGGAAGTACAGTAGATTTGTACAGTAGATTTGTACAGAACCTGTTTACTATACTCTTGAGACTGGTGTAAGAACACCCACCTTAACCATAACACTGCACTCATGTTTGAAACATGAACTCAGCTGTGACATCATACAATATCATCCTTTTGATTTTAGACACCACACAGAAAACAATTTATGCTGGTACCACATATCTCTATAAGTTAGTCTTTTAACTGAACCTTGCATATTTCACAAGTGAAAACTTCATGTGATCACATTTAAGCACTGTTAGGTGGATGAAACTTTGCATTGCAATACCAACAACCTGCAGTCAGTTATATATAGGTTGAATTCACTGAAATTCAAAACCTTTGACACCAAGAATACACTAAGATTTCCTGGCAACCAACATGAAAACTGAAATCAGATGCCAGACTTGTAGCATACTGAGCATGTATATACTCACACTTCCACCCAACTGCTAATACTTGTACTTGCTGGATTTGTACTTATAAGTTTACATTTCTGAAAGTTAAGCATAACCATTGCTGCGCAGGTCAAATTTTCTAATTTGACTCGTGAAAAAGAGTTGACATTCATCTATCTTCTTACCATGATGTTGTACTGGCTCACACTACAAGTCTATTGTCTACAATGTTTTTACAATACCATTACCATTTTACGACACACATATCAATCATGTGTATAAATTTGACATTTGTAGCAGTTGTATACTTGTATCTACAGAAAACGTTAATATTATTTTGAGTCTCTGTATCCAATGACAAGATGTTTCATCCTATATCTTACCACTGTTCAAATACCCTTCAATCAATACAAGTTGTTCCACTCGGATCAGTGCATGCCATAAAGCTGCCGTATGGCTGTACAGTCAAGTGCATTACTTGCATATTGTCGTACTAACTGTACAATGCTTCTCACAATGTTATCATGTTACTGTACATTTCTCCCAATGAGAGGAAAATGTGTATGCGATCCTACAGCTGCAAGAGACAGGTCTCATATACTCATTAATTAAACACACGGCTAAAATCTGGCAACAGTCATCAAAAATTTAATTTCTAATTACATTTTAGCAGGGAGGTTTATATTTAATAGGAGAGCACACACTCACTGAGACAACACAGCTGGTATACAGCTGTATATCACGTGTACACGTGGCCCAATACAAATTCATTACAGCTACATAAGTTTTATCAACAGAGAATGAAGAACACTGTAATGCACATGTAATGTATGGACACGCTATGGACAGTTGCCAGGTTCACTATCGTGCCGTTCTTATTGGGCATCCATACCCATATTGCAACCGATTACATCACCAATTTCCTGTGTGATTTCTTGAACAGTGTGGGCGTACACACAAACAGATGATCAATACCAATGGCACTATTATGACACTATATCAAGGTAAAATATTACAAGCAAGAGTGGTCCCATGATTAATGAATGTTTTAACAAAATGTCAACTGGGATTGTATATGAAGGAAAGAAACTAGACCTTCTGTAAAGAACAGTCACAATACAAGCAGTACAGTAGTTCTCAGACTGAAAAGGTACACAATAGGTGAGAGCTAGAAAAAAGCTATGTGACAACAAATTAGCTACCTTCCAAATCAATTTCTGTTGGGTTCTCCCTGCCCCCAAGACCAACTTTCCTCACACCAAATGGTTTGATATTTACTTTTGACTCCTTCAATCTCAATATCTTTCAATGTCAAGCCAGTTCAGAGTTACTGCTGCATTCTAAAGGTACAGGGTTATAAAGATATCTGGTCTTCCAATGCATGATTGAATGTGGCAATGCATAGCCCACAATGTACAATTATACATAAATAGCATACGACTTCTGTCATATACACCATATGACCTACGACCTGAAGAGACTGCATTTGTGCAGTACGCTTACAAGTCTGAACTGGCTTATTCAAAAAAGCTTTTCATTGCCCGCCCAATAAGGCCATTATTCTCTACTGATGAAGATTTACTATTGCTTGCTAACACCTTGCAAACAATCTCCTTAATTTCCTACTGTAACTTAAAGATGAGAATATGAGTGTATGTTGTCTTTCCGTACTGACACTATGATGTGCAATGTACAATACTTCCATACCACCTTACTCACAAATCTGAAAATCATTGATTATAATCTAGTAAGCTTATGTACATTAGCAGTACTGTATACAGTACGGCAGAGTTCAAATTTACTCTTTAATGTCACCAGTGCAAAGGGACCAATCAAAAATGTAAAGGTCCTGCAAATGTATTGAAATTTGTAAGTTTTTCCAATACAGTACACTATATGTCAATATACATCACAATGAATGAATCACTTCATTTCCCCATATTCCATCTTGAGATCCTACTCTCACACTATATGAGCTGCCTTTAGTGCAATTTGTCCCAAAAAAAACATCACAAACCCCAAATGTATCAAACTGAACTTTACATTGTCCTCACATCAGTTCTGAGTTTTGGTTTATCCATTTTTCTGGGCGTATAACGTCTACCCGCCAAAATAACTCTACATTCATTTACCTTCCATAGACAGTTTCCTTTATATGGGAACTTTTAGTTTTTGACGAGAAGACCATCTAGGCTTTATAGGCAGGCACATTATTGTATATAAATTGTTGTAGATCTATACAATGGCACACATATATTGTAAACCACTTCAATGGAAGACAGTACAGAATATACAGTACAAGAAATAATGATAAGAATTTACTATGTGCTGTATTTTTAATAGCACATTTCTCTCACTTCTGATTCAAGTGATGGCAGTAGAACATGTAAATTGAAGGAAATTTTACAAATAAAAGAAAGTATTTTTCCACTCTCTTCCATAGTCCAATACAGGTTATGCACAGTTAGAGACTCCCACACAAGAATGTCTTCCACAGTACTCCACAATTGGACACCTTAATAAATAAAGCCCTGGTGACAATTAACTCTTCAAGGATTCAATACATAAACTGCACATAACAATAACAGCATGGACTTTTGAAAGAATGTTTCATCTCAGCAAAGAGTAATCATCAAACACAGGAAATAAATCACCACATGTGTACAGATCATTATATTCACAATACAAAAGGTTAGAGTATCTAGCAAACCATATATACATACCACACCTCCCTTATACATACCCACCACTCCCCCTTCCCCCTCCCCCTCCCATCCCCATTCATACTTTATGTAAAGTATGTCTATCAAAACAGAAGTAAATTTATGCTACTGTATCTATGGTTCTCCCACTATGTTTTTTAGCACAGAAAATTGCTGCATAGAGTATTACATATATCCAACTACCCAATCTGGACAAGGAAGTGGTCAGAAAAAATCACAATGACAAATACCACATTGAAAAATACACCAAACCATACTCAGCATTCAATTTTAATGTCCCAATGCTAAGAAAGGAGGAACTACAGCACTGTAGAAACAGCTTGGTAACAGAATCTAAAGGTTATTTACAATTTTGTGGATTAATATACTAATAGCTCTTGGAGGCTGATGCAAAATTACAAAGGGAAAATTTACAGACTATCATCATATTTTCTTTCTCAATTTTAAGTTTTGTGTTTCTTTTTTTCCGGTTGAGAATGCAATCAATGCACATGTCAGTGTAGAACACGTAATGGACTGAGGATAATGCACTATCAAAATTCACAAGGCATCATGTACATACAGAATGTAGATATACAGCCTAGTGTAAATACCGTTTTTTCTTTTCTTTCTTTTAATGGGTACAAATTTCTTATTTTCCTTTAAATCAAGTGCAATAATCCCAACGATATCTATGATAAGAAATGGAGACTAGACCTGTCATCTTACAATGTACAAACCTAAATTCATTTCATAAAATGCGATAGTAAGGGGACCACAAGTGTAGCTATTACTTCTTGAATTTAAATACTGGTGCCCTACGTAGCTTTTAATAAGCCATACAATAATGCATGCCTTGACACACTAAACAACCTTTAAACACTTTAATTACAGAATTGCTCACTCCGATGTTTATACAGTAGGAGAGGTGAAGGCATAGTACACATATTCTAAAAATTAAGACCTCAGTGGTACATTTGAATGCCAAGAAGTAAGTGCACTCCTGAACCAGTGCTTCTGCTTTGGACTTTATCCCACACCTCTTGTCATGTTCGTGTGTGGACAGTATAGCGAAGAAATTACTGTACGTCAAGTACCAATTCCCATTTCATCAACCTTTTGGGAAGCATTTTACAATCCAACTTTTTTAATCATTATTTAAGGGTCTTAATTTAATATTTTTGGTTTTCTTTTCTTTCCTTTTTTCTGTATTTTACAATTTCAGCATATTACATATGTAATGGAGTTATTTACACTCATGCAGAGTGACAAAGTACTGTAAGTAGTTATCATTGATGCCATTGTACATGTACAGTACTCATTATCAGTGCATATTCAAATAATAATTTGACACAAGAAAAAGCCAAAAAAAAACTGTATAGTACAGTACATATGTCTTACTTTAACACTATACCATTTACAGCTCTGTTATACCAGAAAGTTTTCTGTTGCAACTACCTGGTTATAAAGGGCAAGTGTTCATCTGCTTTAAAACATTTATCTTAGCTGCAGATTGCCTCATTTATCAGCTGATCAGCTGGAGATTATCAAATTGAGACACCAAACATTTCCATTCCATACATGGTACAGTCTTACAGTTTTGTAGCTGGTACATATAATTATCAGACTCATCTACTGTACACACAGCCAGCAAATACTGTCAAAACATTGAATTAGATTTCAGAAGGGTATATTTAAGTATCTATCAAAGCATGCTTACACAGTAACAACATTACGTAAACTTTGTTTTGTAAGAGAACCTTTCACTTACTATGACCTCTATAACACAAACATGAACATTATCAGAGTACATTGCAATAGAACCATATGTGTACATATCACTGTTTATGCTGGGATTTACAGTATTTGTCACTTAAAGGGGAAATCTCAACATCCTACACAGTTTCAATTTTCCCAATTATGCAACTTGTAGCTCCTCCCGTATGTATGATGCTCTTCCTTGTGCATTCACAAACCTATTTTATTGCTTATTAACCCATCCTGGTAAGCATGCAAGGCTATAATGTGTAATCCAAGGCACTTTCTCTGCATTGTGTGGAATGTCAGCTTCTCTGCATCTTTTAAATTTTCCAACTTTGCTGTCAATCAAAGAACAGTCACCAATTGAAACTTTTGATACTTCCACACTAAAAATACACTTTGGGTGAGGAGTGAGTCACCAATTGAAACTTTTGATACTTCCACACTAAAAATACACTTTGGGTGAGGAGTGTTTGTCTTTTTAAGTGCTTGCATACAGCATATATGCTGGTAGTACAATATTGTAGCTTACTATCACAGAATCGTATTGGTCTCTCCATGGAACCATAAATTTGATACAATTGCATTTTAAAAAAATAATCTCCATTTCCCAAACAAAAATCCCTCATGAGGCTTCACAGAACAACTACTGAATGTAAAAAGTAAACAGTATGGGAGATTCTCCATTTTGAGAAAAAATAAAAATTTTGCTGAATAAGGGACAACTGATCTCGGAACCTTTCCTTCTCACCTAGGAATTTGTTTTTAAATTTGTTTGCAAAACTTTGTTAAGTCTTTCAGAAAAATAGGTATGTATGCAAATCCTAACATTTTAGCAATGCAAAGAAGAAATTTGCAATGTTATGTATAGAAATAGCCAAAGTCTGACGAAAAATGAAATGTAATTGCCAGAAAGACCACTCAAGAAATTGCTCTTTTCTAGAAAACAGCAGGGTAAACTACCAGTAGGGATGAGGTACTTTGACAACTGATTATGCATTCAATTGGAGCAATCATGTAGATGGATAAGCTTAGTTTGCAAGGAATTCCAAAACTTTGTCACTGATAATGGTCATATAGAAAGTATGGAACTGTAGGTAATATTACCAAAATGGCAACACCCACAAACTATATTTTCTTCCTACTGGGAAAAACTTCCTTCTCCCAACGTGGGGCAATATTCTATACTGGTAAAATGTGCAGTAAAAGGAGTTAGTTTTGTAACTAAAAACTTCATCATACATGGAAAACCAAGTACCAATCTGATATCCAACCCTACCTACTGTACCACATACTGCAATTTAATTTGGGAGCCTACACTTCCCCTTTAACAACCTTCAATCCAAGATTGTTCAAATAAGAAACAATCATGCTGTAGACAGTATAGGCCTGTCAAGGTAAATGCAATGGTTCAACAGATCTAGCTGGTACACTGAATTAATCCAAAATGTCTACACAGTCATTAACGTAGCCTCTCTGTTTTAACCGCCCAATGACAGCTCACACAATCATACCGTACTGCATATCTGATCACAATGAAGGCTGTGAATCTTACTACTTAAAGCACAACTTACATTAATTTTTTTTTCTTTTTTTTGGCTAAAAACATTACATACCCCAAATGTCATCCAATGCTTAATTCCGAAGTGACCGCCTTTTAGAGTGAGATGGACAACAAAAATGAAATATCACGTACTGTAAACACTAACAGGAACATAAAATTCACCCCATTATGAAAACTAAATCACGGTATGTCTGAATTCAGCTCCATGACTGTTTTCTGTCACATGCAAAGTTGCGCAGGCTATTATTTGGGGAGGGGATGGCAGCCAAGCCTTTTTGCTGGAGGAAAACATTTAATTGAATCCTTTTTTGGAAACTCAAAATTAAAAAAGCCTCCCAAATTGGCTTTGGTCCAACTTCCGACCCCCCTCCTCAACTCCAGCAGCCTCCCTATGAACACCTAATCCAGCTCCCTTCTAGAACCCCTCTGCAATCATGTGGCAATAACTGTGCTGCTGAACTGTTAAATTTATGCAAGATAATTCAAAGGTTTCCACTTAGAATGCTATACAGTATCTATCTTCTGGACAGGGTCAGATTTACCTTGGGGGGGGGGTGCATGGGTAGGACTGAAACTAATGTGGGGGCCCCCATCGACTATAATTCTCCACAAGACTACAGTGATGCAAGTCATAGAAGGGACTCGGTCTGAAATACTCTACCCAAAAATACAATAATGTAATTTTGTTGGGGTCCCTTTTCGTGGGGGCCCCTAATTATGAGCCTCGCTGGCCCATGCTTAAATCCGGCCCATGCTTCTGTAACTATATGAAAGACAACTTTAAGGCAAATGTTAAAGAATTTATAGTGCATAGCTAGGGTAAGGATGACAGTTCAGCCTCTTTAAGAACAAACTGCATGAAACTGTAAACTCCATACCTAGTCCACCCCCTCAAATAAAGTCTGCATAATACATTAAACTCCATACCTAGTCCACCCCCTCAAATAAGGGCTGCATGATATAGTAAACTCCATACCTAGTCCACCCCCTCAAATAAAGGCTGCATGATACGGTAAACTCTATACAGTAACTTGTCCACCCCCTTAAATAAATGAACAACCGTGACCTTTTCTTAAATTAAGTGTTGTGCAAACACAAACGGGTATGATATGGATTGTACAGGCCAGACTAGTTAGTGTGCAAAGGTCTACTTGATCATGCACACACTCCCTACCTACAATATAATGATGGCAGCTAACTCACTGACAGCAGAGCAACTGTGAAACATTGCCATGAGAGAAGAAGATTGTCTCTTCATTCCATATTTGAGGGGAAGGGAGAGGGGGTATTTTTACGGTCAGTCAATGGACATAGGCAGGATATCTGTAATTCTTAACTACTGTATAGTGACCTTCCTGCAGAAGTAGTGCATAATAATCACATACAATACCATATGATACCATACATGATCAGAGTTACCATCAAGTGTACATACAAGTGCCTGTACATAAAACCCCAGCTTTGATGGGCAGTCACTAGACCATACTTTTAAAGTGACCATTATTATGGAAGGACCACTGATGCAGAGGAACCATTAACATGAAGGGACTACTAATGTTAAGGGACCACATGCAAGCCTGCAGCAGGATAAGGTACTGAATGGGGGAAAGTTAGGTCCCACGGGGATGAAAAAAGTTTTAGGCAGTGAGCCATATTCTTAAATGCACCAAGGCAGTGGTTATTTTTACTTTTCTTGGGAGGGAAAAAAATTCCCTCCAAGGGCCCTTATCCCCTTACACATGCCTACAGTACCGGTTTGTCCTCAATACATAAAAATTACACCTACCATGAGTTAAGCTGACTAACTGACAGTTAATTAAGTCCACACTTTGGTTCATTTCAGTAAATGATACTGTACCTGGCAGGTACCACACCATAGACTGTACTCATGAAACAATAAGGAAAGTACAGAACTCATACTGCAATAGGGTGTCCATATTAAATGCAACTTTAGGGTAAGAATATCAGTCATGGATGTAGTCACATACTGTACTGTGTGTGCACATAAACACACACACCTGAACACACAGACACACATACACACACACAATGCTTATAGTATTAAAATGGAATACAATGAATCCACACATGCATACACAACTCGTAACAGCACAACAATGACAAATGCAGAACTATCCCCATGAGATATAAACATTCCATGGTTACACCTCTATGCTGTATACGTTTCGAAGTCCCGGTGTTCCGAAAACCATACCCGCCATCACAGGCCTCGTCCTTAACTTACCCTTGTAACCCTTATCCTAACATTGACCACCACGTATACTTTTGGAATACAGATGCCAGAACAAAGAGATGTAAGAACAGAGAGCAGTCCCCTTCTATCATACATGTACAGTACAGTGCCAGTTCAACTTAAAACAATATCAAAACTGCCTGTTACACATTCCAACTTATTTCAACTTTCCTATCAATGTAAAAGATTTATACATTTGAGCTGCTTATATTGAAGAGTTTCAGTGAAACTAGTGAGAGTGAATATGAAAGTTATAACAGAGTCACATGTTTTCCTCACAATATTTATAGACAACAACCTAAAGGTACTATACTGTGCAAAACCAACTGTCCTACTGGACAGTCTGGTGCATTTAACAAAATTACCTAAAAGTAAACTTGGTTCCAAAAAAAAAGAAACAGCCTAATACACTAACAGAACACTTAAATAGAAGCTCCATCTTTAGACAAATCATGGCAGTAACGATAATAACTGTACAACAATTTACCAATGATATTGTTTATACAAAGAAATTATATTACTCTATAGATGCAAGACAAATGATTCTTTACGTAAATAGTTTACTTTATACATGAAGACCCTCGCCTCAAAAAGTTTGAGGTAACCTCTGTAATGGTGCATATGTATGCATTATTATACAGTTATACAACTACAGTACGCATTGTACATCTTTAGTCAGGCCACACACCATTTCCAACAATATTTTACTTAAAGTCTCTTTCACATCAAAAGATTTCTTACTGTATATATATACACGTCCAAATTTTTAAATTTATTGCTCTACAGTATATAGTGTTATATACAGTTTTTTGCAACTTTTCTCAAAGAGCTAAAGACTTTCAACTTTTTTAGATATTCTGGACTGGAATGTTGGTCTCAATTATTAGCTGTATTTGTCCTTATTGGTCCTCGTGCCCATTCCTGCCCCCTTCCCACTTTTCAAATAAAACATACTAAAGTAATCACTAAAAAGATTCAGTTAAGTTTCAAAACAGCTCAGGACTGGAAATATGCAATATCCACACAGTTTTACTTGACACTTAATGTACAGCATGTTGTAACAGGTCATGTGTCATAGTGACTCCGGTCAGAAACTCCAGTAATGAACTGACTTCAGCAATTCACACAGTGACTTCAGTCAATGAGATGGCAACCAAAGTCAGAAATGAAATAGCTTAAGATGGCAATTAACGTACAGTACTACAGAGTGTGGTAACAGATCATGAGTTATGATGACTCCAGTAAGTAACTCCAATAATTAGCTGACTCCAGCAATTCACACAGTGACCTCTGTCCATGAGTCACCTCCAAAGTCACTTTAATACCTGTACCTGACCAATGTACGTGACCAATGAGTGGATACTTTTTACAACTGTACGAATAAATTAACTGAAAGTGATATGATACAGAGTCCAAACTAAACCACCTGAACAAAAGAATATGAAAAGAAGTGTTCCCACAAAACTTTTTGGAAACACTTCCGCAACTTACAAGTTGAATGATACTGTACAAAATGATCATCACCTTGAATAATTGTTTTTAAAGAAACATCTCAAGCATCAGGCTACAAAAGAGATGGTAATACCGTACCTCAGTATCAATGGGACTTACTGCTCTATGACTAGCATTTCATGAAAGCAATTATACTTAATCTATACGCACTTAGTGTGTGCTAAAGAAAGATCAATGGACATACTGTGTGCAGTAGTCCTACTGACTGTAAAGTACCCCATGAATGACAACCGACTGTACAGTAACCGTCACAGAAATAAATGAATTTACTCTATATTAATACCATCATTTTGCTGCTTATCACACTGAGAGCACTTTTGTTTCAAATTCCCACAATAAATATTTTCATATAAGTTACCAATTATAAGATGCATGTCTGAAATGACAAGTCTTTTGGGGAACTTGTGCTGTCAAGGTTTTCAGTATAAATACACTATATTATGCATTATATATTTGAAGAAACACTTACCTCATTACATATCACAGATATTTCAACATGCAAAATTGTCATCTGTCTGCAGTGCATCCAAGCAAATCTATGAAAGCCACTCACCTCCCCCCCCCTGTATCCCCCTCCTTTCCTTGTAATGAGCACACAATGAAAACACTACCTCTGTACTTCATTTCTAAGAAAAAGGAAATTTCAAGGCAATGCACAAAGGCCATAAAACCTTAACTTTTACTTGAATGAGCCTATTATTGGCCCCCTCCCATTTTCATTTTCAGCCCCCTCCCATTTGATTTGACCATCACCTTATTAAGTACTGTTCATAGAAAGATAATGTATCCTGGTCAGTCAATATAGCAGTAGAAGAGCTGACGGAAATTGGTACACCATTATAAATAAAGAAGTAACACTGGATACTAAAAATGGGGAAAAATATTAAATTTTGCAGTTTAAGTAACTAAAGATGGGTCATCCAGGCTTTCTCAGGCCTTTCTGAACCACCCACCAAGATGCTATAGTACATAGACCCTTACACAAAATCTTCTACAATTTTGTGTATAAATGTGATGTTTGAATTTGCGCATTGCTCATAGATGATACCTGTAGTTTATACAGAAAAGTAGAACACAAAATCTTCTTTTTCTCCGTATTCATATTTTTCTGCATTAAACAAACTTATAAATTCTTCAACATGTTCACCTCCCTTTTAAGTCTGCAGCAAACCAGAGAAATTCCCAGACTCTGTTTACAAATAACATGAAATGTAAACAAATTTAAACTTCACAGTATTTTAGCAAAATTTATTAAAATGAAACTGCAAACATCCCAGATTATACTAAAATGGCCAATTTGATATTTAACGACAACTATTTTTGCACTGAAATGTTTTTGCGCTACAAAATACCAAAAACTGAGAGTATATGTGTCAGTCTTATTTAAAGCACTTTCTTTCTAGACAATTATGGGAATGTTACCAACTGTTCAAATACTTTGTAATTATGGCAAGAAAAAGATTTTGAAATCTGTGGTACAATAGCACAGTTGTAGAAAGTTTTACACACATGCCGCAAACTACCTTATATATCTCTCCTACTAGATGATTTTGTGGCAAAAGACTTCACTTTGAGTATAACATATTATTTTAAGAAATAATGCATTTGGTAATATTAAATTATTAAAGTAGAAATTCAGAAACTAAGCCCTCACTATCTCTTAAACCTAGTTCACACTGAAAGTAACCACAGAGCCTGCCACTCTTTGGAAAAGTTAAGAGACATTAATACATTTCAAAGAATAGAGAAAAGATCCTGGAAGTTTTAACTTTCTCTTTGGCACCCAAATATGAATAAATTATCATCAAAAAAGCCCTTCTTCATCTTTACAATGTGTGGTAGCTGTCCGTTTGTCTTTTCCTGTAGAACTGATAGGCACAGTATCCAATTCCGATGAGACAAGCTATTAGAATGATGATGCAGAAGAATGTAGCCCACTTGAAACCATGTTTGATGGGGCTTTGTGAGGTAGGGCCCTCTGGGCTGGTCCCACTTGGTTCAGTCTTACCTGTTGTGCCTGGAGGCCTGGGTTTTGTGGAAGGTGCTTTTGAAGTTGTCATTTCTGGTGTTTGGGTGGTCATACCAGCAGATGTTGTCATAACATCTGTAGATGGCATTATTGTTGCCATATCTGAAAGGCAAGACATACATATGAATGTATACAGTGCTTGCTGAAGTTTCAAAGTATCCTTTATAGTGCATGGTATGCCCAGATACTTTTTTTTTGGGGGGGGGGAGGGCTAAGTGCAGCAGTACTGTCAGTATTACAAAACCATCAGTTTTGTACAAGTTTGTAGAATTCCCCATGAAATGTACCTCCAAGAAAAAAGTGTCACTGCTGGACTCACAGCCACCCCCCCCCATCATACTGAAGAAGAAACAGGTAACCCACCCACTCCCAGAACTTTCAAAGCTGCCAACATTTGCAAAGCTCACTAACAAGTGGTTCTCATAACTTCCCCTTTAATACAAAATCCACATCTACTGTAGGAACAAAGTGCATTGCTTTGAAACCTCACTAACAGTAAGCCTGAATATTATCTCTAGAATTTTTTCACAAAATATACCAATTTTTTCTTTTTCACTTTTTTTTTTTTTTGCAGCTGCTCAGCTGGAAGATATACTGTGGCTGGTCTATAAAACATAGTTTAAAATATAACTGCTTCTTCCTTCTTCCAAGATGAAGCTAATTATATATAAAAGGACACTTGACATTTTGGTGACAATAATCACACTGGGAAATACAGTAGGCCTATTTGAACTCATGCAGTCATGCTTCCTTCATTCAATAAAATTTCCCTCCTTCAATATAAACTGCAGCCAAAATTTCACAAACCACAGCAATATGAAATTTTTCATCATCTGTACTAGCAAGGACCTTACTAAATTTGTAATGTTCCAGTGCTGTGTCTTGCCATGTACAAGCTGGTCAAATTGCTACAAAATTGCAAAAATTTCAAGCATTTTCTGTTGGCTGAAAGGCTCTCTATAATCTCACCTCTGACAGTAGCAATTCTCCCTACTAAGTTAACTCCTAGCCCTACTCCAAATGAAACCAAACCTCTTGTCAATTACACCTCCACAAATGACCCAACTGTGCTTTTTACTTGTTTCATGATAAAGAAAATGATAAACTTCAAAATTACTATACAATCTTTCATATACAGTAAACTAAATTATTCCCTGCTACAGTATGCAGACAAACCCTTTGAGATCCAATGACATATGGCTACTTGATACATGTAAAAACCATTCAGAACTTAGAAAACAAGCCTAAATCCCATCAAAATCCAAATAGTGAACATTGTGACAGAGTAACTTCTACTTTATAATAGGTTTGCACTAGATGGATAAAACAATATCTTAAAGAGAATCGTGAGCTGCAGATTTATCTTGAAACATTTACTGTAAATTTTACAAATTTCCTCTCAATACCCTTATTTGTTCAAGTATCTCTCACAAACATTTCCAAATTTTATTGGATATTTGAGGTACTGTAAGTCAAGGAATTATTCTGCATACATTTAACAATTATTAAGTACCAGTAACAAGGACATTGTTATGAAATAAGAAAGGGATTCACTCATGTACTCAAATTGGGATGACTGCGTTTTCTCTTTCATGTATAAATTTGTACCATGGAAGGAGAGGCTAACAAGATACAGTCTTATGTCATCCATTGTTTTTCAACTTCTACTTCTATGGACAACTCTGTGACATTGATATGTCCTTGCAAAGGTTTCACTTTGGAAGTTAAACTCTGTTCTTGAAAAATACCAACATCTTTCACCACAACTGTAAATTTTAAGTTGCTGGCAAGTGATTATGAGATAATTTATACAGGGTTTGACAGAAATACCAGCACTGTACAACAATCCACAATCACCTTTCCACACATATTTAATGGATTCAATAAATAACTCAGTTTATTCAGAGTTCAGAATCCATCAAACTTTGAAGAATACAACCTTTAGAGCTGATAAAGATATTAAAGTATGGATCTTACATCAGAGGATTTACTTCAATTCTGGGTAAAAGCAGCTCTTTTTGCTAGAATGTCTCCAAACCTTCAAGAAGGCTAAAAGGCTTAGTGATTCCTTGCCATGTGATATTGTAACAAGCATGAGTCACCCACATGACAAGCATAAGATCCCACACAGTTATCCTACTTGAGATATCATGTTA
>WURT03019322.1:0-35091 GCA_009936505.3 Holothuria glaberrima | reverse complement strand
TCTCTCACAGAGTGGTCAATGAGTGGAACAGTCTGCCTGAGTGGGTTGTCAACTCCACTTCAGTCAATTGCTTCAAGGTTAACATTGACAAGTTTTATTGTGACTGTGACATAATTTGATTTTGCTGGGCTTTGTTAGATATTAGGTTGGTTTGGGTTTTATTTGGGTTTGGATTACAGGGCATCTTATGGGGCTATTGCCCTCCTTTGCCCTTAAACTTGTTATGTTATGTTATGTTAAACAGAGCGTGTAGTAGAGCCTCTTCGCACCCCCCCCCCCCGCAAACAGAGCGTGTACTATAGAGAGTTCACAGGCACGTGCATACCTCTACCTCTTAAAATTATGATGGGCGCCACCACTTGAAGTTCGCTTGTTGCCCAGGTAACGACGTTCAATTAAAGCCACGGTGAAAAAGAACTAGAGAGTACCGAAGGCATAAGTTTCACGCGTTTGACCTTACAGTATCCTCCAAGAGTGTAAAAGGTGGAAGAATATGCCGAAAGAAGGTCGTCAAGATGTTCCTGAGCTGGAAATCGTTTCGGTCATCGGGTTTTATGGTAATAACGAGAAGTTCGTTTGGAAAGGTGTCACATTCGCCAACCCTCATACGATTTTACGTGATAGGATAGGGCCTAAGGTTAATGTTAAAGCAATGAAACACGGCAAGGCCAAGGCAACCATTGTAATTTGTACCAAGTAAACTTTTTCAAAATCAAATTTAGGCGGTTTCACCATTAGCCTTCAGCAGTCTGGCCTAGTTTAGCCATTTTCCATTCCCATTTGTACCAGAATGTGAAGCGCCAATTCGTGCACACACTGACACAGGGTTGGTTTACCATTTAGCCCTCGAACTGACGTAAGTCCATCCTAGGGTACTTTCAGGAGTTGTCGGACAGTCAACCGTTATTTTGTTAGTTTTTTTAATAATCATTTGGTCATGTCATTCTTTTCCACTACATAGGCCCCTACAAAGGCATGGGTAGCCTTAGCCCTTGACTTGGGACCTTTTGCCGTTGTGCGTAATGCTCTGCATAAACAATGGAGTGAGGGAAAACAAGCCAGTGAGCCACAACTGGAGAAAAGGCCGTGGCCGGCTCTACTTGAACCAGTTGGTTGGAAACTGGGCCGTTAAACCTCATCTAACTAACTTAGCCCTTGAACAGGACCCAGCATTACGTTCCTATACTATACACTCCATTTCTGGGCCCTTGCCAGGCACACACAAAATTTCAGCTCATTTGCCGGGACGCGCGGATCCCGTCATCCTCACTTCCTCAAAAAGGTACCTTTTCTCACCAAACTTTACACAGATGATCTATAGCATCATATTTACCTTACACTCAAGTAACTTCTTAAAAGAATCCGGAGAAGTGTGAATTTTAAGCTCAATAATTCTGCTCGTAACGTGAAGTCAGTGTGTAGTTCTTCCCTTAAGGCAGCTTCACAAGTGATCTTGTTTTGGGTCAGAGGTCACGTAGAACGGTGAGAATTTGCCTACGTTAGGATGACTTGTTTCCTATAGAGTACTGTGCACTGTACGCCTTATATCGCACAGAAAGAGCTGACACAGTTTGCTTCGCAGTGTCATTGTATCGACCGGCGCGTACAGCTAGTAAGCATTCGTTTTGGTATATGGTACATGCAACATTGAAGTAAAAACCAGTGCAGCAGTACACTTGTGCAGGCTGTTACACTTTTGTTACCCTTGTCAAGGGTCTGCTTTTTCCGGTCATGCGCAGAAGTTACATCAAAGCGAGAAATCAAAACTTCGAAGGTTACGGCAACGAGTTTGGATTATTTTGCCCAAATTTGCCATGGAAGTGGTCTTTTTAAACCATTAAGAAGGTAACTTTAGTATGTAAGCAGGATTGGAAGCACTGTGTTCGTGTAAATTGGCAAAGGAATCGTAAAATCTCATTTTAAAGCCCTTTTTGTGGTTTGGCTTAAATGGTTGAAATTTTGTACGTACCGGCCAGTGACCATAGTAAGGAGTGACTAGAAGGAGCGGATTACACGGTCACGTTCAGGGACTAGGGTAGCCTATGCATACGTATTAGTGTGGACATGTATGGCCTATAGGTGTGCATAAGTACTGTCCAAAAACACCCAACTCAGACAGCACTACTGAATGGCACTGTTTAACTTCTTGCAAGTACATATAGCATGGTCTGGTGGATAGTAACGCTTTCATAAAACCTGGCGCAATCAAAGTTACTTTATCTCTCTTAACTTGAATTTTTCTAGAAAATTTTACAGCCCGCCTTGGAAATGTGCCAAGGAATTGTCAAATGGAGAATTATTGTTGTAATTAGGTTCCATTTTGTCAACAACTAGAAGGCTTCTTGTGCTAGAAATGAAACTGTGTGTAGGCTGTACACATACCTTTGATATGTCTGCCTGGTTAGTAAAATATTCATACTAGGTGTTATTCAGTGACTAGTTTATACAGACCTGTCAACCTGTGTGACCCCAAAATAGGGAGATTTTCATTTTTCAAAACCAAAAAGCTGGGAGATTGGTGGAAAAATAGGGAGGTTGGCAATTTCCGACTGAAATGATAAGACTATTAGAAAAACGTGTAGCCAAGTTAATGCACAACGGTTTGTATTGCAGCACACGCTGCTCAACATTGCTTACGTTAGTTATTCCCACGCTGCAGCTATATGCACATGAACAGTATATACATTAACAGATATACATGCACTACGTATGTCGGCCCATTCATGGCAGAAGAGTTACGAAAGTTTGAAGTAACTTTAAATAAAGAAAATGATTTTGGCAGTTTATTTTTCTTCCCAATTATGAAAATAGCTGTTTTTGGCTGTTTGAATGAATGTTGCAAATAGGAAATTAAAAACCGAGAGGAAAGAGCATAAAACCTGGAGGCGGGGAGATCTGGACAAAAACTGGGCGACTCCCGGTAAAGCCGGGAGAGTTGACAGGTCTGATTATAGCCGACTGTCTGAAACACCCATCGTCCGAGAATACCCGACGTGACCCTGGCGTCATCCGCAAACCCCAAAATATGGTTAAATAGCACTCACTTGTATGATATCCTTGCTGTTAGTGATTCAGAGACTGCTTATCGAGGCCACTTAACCCTAGCCCTTGGACAGTGTTGTGTGTTTCCGTTACAATCCTCCAACACAGCCCTTGTGCACTTTGTAAAAATTTTTCACATCCCCCGGCCATAATGTCCGGGCATCTCTTACGCCCTTAAATGACAATATTTTCTCCACCAAACTTTGTTTATCAACTCTCCTTCAGACATTACACATGCAGATGATACTCTTACCCAGGCAAACTTTTCAAAAGGATGTGATGCAAAGTAAAAAATCAGGCTACCTATTGTGGTCATTGCCGGGGTGCATTCTATGTAAAGCCGACGCTCAAGTTATGGCTAGGTTAGGCCCTAAATGGGTATCAGCATTCATATGCCCACAAAGCACAGGTTTGAATTTAAATACCAGACAACATAACATAACATTACCTGCTCAACAATGGTCATTCTTCATATTTGAAGCAAAACGTTACACACATTCTGAGGACCACTGATTTTCCGTTTCAATCTCACCAAGTTTCTGTAAAATTGCATTCCAGTACTGCGAGGTATACAATTGCTCAAATAATACCATGTCATAACTAGGGAGCTGCTCCTCTTTTATCTGTTAATCCAGGTACAAAAACAAATTACAGAACATTGACTAGGTATTTTCTCCCAATTTGCTGTCACCACATGAAAGTACCACACTGAAATTGGTACCAGCCAGGAACATGAAAAGAAACATCAAATATTTGCTATTTTGACAAATTAGAACAACTTGATGTCCATGGAACAGAATGCAAACAGCTCACAAGTGCATATGACACACAGCCAGTGCACACAAAGGTACAGTAAACAAAAATTATAAGCAGCCAACATTCAGCAGACAATGCTTACGTTACC
The DNA here is from genome assembly GCA_009936505.3 of Holothuria glaberrima. Classification (NCBI taxonomy): domain Eukaryota; kingdom Metazoa; phylum Echinodermata; class Holothuroidea; order Aspidochirotida; family Holothuriidae; genus Holothuria; species Holothuria glaberrima. The sequence goes on along the minus strand of WURT03019322.1, from coordinate 31,145 downwards.
ATTGCTATAGCCTTAAAAGGTGCTAATGCCGTGGACATTTTTCTTTTTTTAACCTGTTTATTTTTGCTGCTACTCAAACATCTACCATTTACAGCCTGTTTGATAATTTCTACAAGTTTTTACACACAACAATCATCAAACATTTATCAGGGCAAAGTTGTTGCATTGATTTATGATTTGTTTCTGAAAGTTTCACATGCATGTTTTACCCATCACACGCTACCAGCAATTGCCTCACACCCTCTTAGCAATAGCCTCACACCCTCCCAGTTGAACATCTGATCTCCATAATATAGTTATGAAAAAATGTCTCTCTGTACTACAGTACCTTAATACGTAGTAAATTGCACATAAGTCAGGTGACCTTTGCTGTAACAACTTGAAAGGAGCTACAAACTATACAACTGTTTTGCTCATGTCTGTTTCTGAGCACTACAGCAAAGAATTTCAGACTACTGTAGCTCTATGGTCCTGTTGTATGTTGGCAATTTGCCCTCCAGTGTTTTATCGCAATAATATGAGTACTGAAACAATGTGGTATTGCAAAGAATTTTCTCTGCACCGCTCCCAAATGAGAAAGTACCATTGAGTTACTGCTTAAAAATTTGTGTGAGCATGGCTCATTTGAAAGGTCTCTTGTAATTGTTTTCATCCCGTACGTTTGAAGAAATCATTCAAAGATTGAAGAAAACAGTAAACTTTTCACAAAACACACTCTTAAATTACGAAAATTTTACCTGAGCTTGGGTAACGTCAAATGAAAATTAGCTCGTAAAAATGTCTATATTGTTTCATCGTAGCATTAACATTCTCCAGTATGGGGCCCTTGTGTGATGTCCCCTTCTCTGATTAGTCAATTACCTCGAGATGCTATATAGACAGGGTTAGTTCATAAAAGGAGAAATTTCTTGTATATTTAGAAGCAAGAAACTTTGCAGCCTACAGTTATTAATCATATTGATGCATGTGGAGTTATACAGGTAGGCTGATCTGCGAGGCAGCTCTCTGCAATGGTTAGAGCTGGGGTCACACTGTAGTTAATAGTTATGTAGATTAAGTGCTGTGCTATCACTCATCAAAAACTATCACACACTTATCAAACTGAGCAGTTGTACAAGGAGTCAAGGACCCTGCTAATTTGGGAGATGCCATTGAGGTGAATTCTGCACAAAATGATGTAAAATACTCTTGCATTTTCAACTTTTATTAAAATAAAAAATAATTGTCTATTAAGGGCAAATTCCATAAAAAATGCTCATTTCCCTTGTTTCCGCATTTTTTCGCAATCGTGGAAAATCAGTGACCCTCCATTCTCTCCTGTTAGGTAGGAAATAATCATATTTTATGTGGGATTTAATGTGAATTAAGTGGAAACACACTGCAGCAGAAAATTTTGTAGATGCAACTTTTACTTAGCGCTAGTTTGCAGTACAAAATATACAGTCAATAATGACTGTTTTCTTGTCTTTCACAATTTATCATCACTCTGTCCAACCTTTTCAGTCAAAATTAAAGAGATTAAATTCAAATGTGAACCTTATTTCGGAAGAAAAAAAAATGTCTCTTTGACCTGTGTTTGATATCTAGAGAACCATAATTTGAATCTCAAAAATTGTGTGTGATTATCCAAAATGTCTGCCTTGCATATGCAGTCTTTTTATGGCACACTTCCCTTCCTAGCATGCATTGTAAATATAAGTTTAAAACCCAGTTCTCTTATTATGCCAAGTTTCTTCATGCATCATGAGCCCATGGCATACCATGTCAACTTTTTTACGCTCAAGTTCCAGAAAGAATAAGCCCTAATGCATTACTGTTTGTAACTGTTGGCCCTAATGTGTATTTTTAATTCAACTGTAGGTTATAGGCTAGTGTTACTTTTATGCCACAATTATATCCTCATTTTGTGCCATGCCATTGAGGCAAAGTTAATTTAAATTAGCGATCAAACCATATGCCAGAACGTTTGGTGCAGTATCATTCTCCACAGATCTGTATGTAACTTTCCATTATGGCCCTGGGCGATACATCAACCTGGTTGCTACATAATCATCAGCTATGCAGAGGTTGTGCAATACTAGTCTGCAGTTTGTGGAGCCTAGTATTTGGGTCACTTTGTGGCTTTCCCTGCTAGGTCAGCAATGCTGTTGCAATATTGGGCTACCTTGTCTTCAAAAAGTTTGACTGACCTTAAATTTAACTGTTAGATGTACTCCTCAGTCACTGATCCAATGGATTTTCTGTATCTCCTAGAAAACTTCATATCAAGAAGACCATTTAGTGGCTAAATATGTCAGAGAGTAATGATTTATACCAGTGAACCTGTTTTGTTTCTTAGCATTTTACAAAGCTGCTGTATCTCGTTGCTAGGACATGAACACTGTTGTATGCTACAGTAAATGAATGCAGTGTTTTCAATTGTGACATGTAGTGAAATTCTATGGTCAGGTTTTTACATGGATGCATGCGTACTCTACATGTAGCAACAGTTGCTGTGGCAAAAGTACCACCTCTGGCATGCAATGGTGGCTGTAAAGATTTTTCAACAGAGATAATTTTTCAGTTGAATTTCTTCTTTGGAATTCTGTGGGCATCAGAAATTGTTGCACATTCAATCCTTAATTTTTTTCTCTGCACACCCAATATCTTGACAAAAGTTGCTTTACTTTCAGAGACAGAAATAAAGGGGTCGAGCTAAGATGAGCTTAGCTATCAAGATAGGTCTAAAACTGTGGAACGTTCTACCAAGATTAAACCTCGCCTTGCCTCAGATGACAGTCCCAGTTTACAGACAGAATGACACATCTTGATATAAGGGTAGGAAGACGTCGCCCCTGGACACTCCAGACTAGAGGCTCAGTAGAATTAAAACATAAACCTCACCTTGCCTCAAGAGGCACAGACAGACACAGTCAGTAGACAAAAAATTACAGACTATGACATACTGCTAGGGTGGAACCTCTATTCCTCTTCCTGAAACTGGGGCTGAGGGCACTTAGAAATTTGAATCACAAAATATACCAAACAGAACTGTAATTATCGTGGCGCAAAGTAAAACCAGTTGATAAGGTTAATGGCCACTTCACAGTGCCTCCACTCCAAACTAAGTGACACGGTATACTTGGACATTTGTTTAGAAATGTGTACACAAGACAAACACGAACTATTTCCCAAAATGACAGTATCTTGCAAGGTAACTTTGCCTAAAGACTGTGCAGAAAACCACTTTTGATTTGAAAACTGGTTTTGGTTTAATTCAGTTTAAAAATTTTCTGAAATAGAAACACTGGTTGTTTAAAAACCAGTTTAAGACTGCTCATAGTTTGACTTCCATCTCAAAATTTTATTCTGCTCTGCATTTCACATTTCTTTGTATGAAAGCTTGTTACATTTTATAGCAGAAATATAGGCCCATATAAGAATATTTTTAAGACAGATATTACTGTAGACTTGCTCTAGCTGACTTTGCCCCCACCACCTACACTGCCTTCTGTGCTCCGTTTCTCCAATCTGGCAATCTCAGGAATTGTGATGAAGCAACTTTTGTGCTTTGTTTATCTCTTTTGTAATTTGTCTGTAATACACCAACCATCAAGGCTTTTATTTTTTATCTCCCCCCTCCCCATGTTCCATTAATTTGATATCTCATATCAACTCTTTGCAGCCCAAGATAAAACCTGCTGCTACGAAGGCTGCTTGTGTATAGGGCTAGGCCTTTGACAGTAATAGACATGCTGATGAACAAAAAATTACAAAGTCTACAAATTTGTGATTTTAAAGATTTGTTGTACTGAATAGCTTACCAATTAGAAAGAAACTGTGAAGGGGAAATTGACAATAGTTTTGGAAAACCTTTGGGTTATTTCAGTGTATCTTGACCACCCAACAATAGAATAGTATAGTCTTATGTTCCGTATTTACATTTAATTCTTCTCATAAGAGAGAACTTCAAACCTAGTCTTTGAATGGTATTTCTAGCCTAGGACCTGCACATTGTGGCCTAAATACAAAAAAAATTGAGTTTGCTGTGATCTGCAGAAGATTTCCCAGTCATCTTTCATTTTCCCTTTGTTTTAAGTGGATGAGAAATTTATAGTGAATACTAGTTAGTTGAATTGCAGTTTTTATAATCAATACTCAATTTGCACTCTGTGTCATTGGGAAAGATTCTGTTGTCTTCACAAACCTTGAGTAAATCTCCTCATCACTCTATGAAATCCCTTCAGGTGTATATTGGCATGCTAGAGTTACTCTGGCAGTGATTTACATGTTTTCCTTTTCTGTTTTTTTTGCAGGCTCTGTGTATGCAGGTCTAAAAGTTCATCCAGACAGGGAGCATTTCATCTATCCACTTGGTAACACAGTTATTGTAGAGCACATCACATCTCACAAGCAGTATTTTCTCACGGGTCACACAAATGATGTCTCGTGTGTGGCAGTTTCAAATAGTGGGAAATACCTTGCCTCGGGTCAGATAACCCACATGGGGTTCAAAGTAAGACTTCTTCATGGTATTGTGATTCTCCTGTTACTACATTTGTGGTAACATTGTTTACATTTTACTTACGTGACTGCCAAATTTCATGTGAATGTTGAAGAATTATGTTTTTGAAAGGGTGCATCTGAATAGAAAAAACTTTGGTTGAACTCCAAGAATCCTGCCTGGTTTTATTTTTGCTATATATACTCCATTATTACCCCAGTGCTTGTGAAGTCTTGGAAAGTTTCTGTGTAACCTCACTTTACCAAAATAAAAGTTTTAAGTTCCATAAAAATTGTTGCTCATGTAATTGTTTTGCATACCCTATATAGTTTACATATGACATTCATATTTAATTTCTTGTATTAAACAGGCAGATGTTATTATCTGGGATTATGCAGCCAAACAACTATACTGTAGACTCACCCTCCACAAGGTTAAGGTACAGTCTCTGGCATTTTCTCCAAAAGACACATTTCTGGTTTCATTAGGGGGTCAGGATGATGGAAGCATAGTAGTATGGGATGTGGCATCCAAGGAGGCAGTGTGTGGTGCACCCGCAGCAGTCAAAAGTGCAGGCACCACTTATTGTGTTGCCTATTGCCATAATGATGATTTCAAATTTGTCAGTGGTGGAGAGTAAGTATCATACTTCTTTTAGTTTGTGTAATTTTACTCTGAAAATTTGGATATGGGTGTTGATAAATATGGGTAATGTAGTTTCATTAGACATTGTGATTTTCATTTTCAAGTCATTTATACACATAACATAAAAATCAAATTGAAGCTACTGTAGCTGCAGACCCTTCTTATTTTGCTTGTGTACCCAGGAGCTATGCAATGTATCATTCATGATTTTTGATTCCTTGCAGAAGGCTCAAGGAATCTATGCGATGGTGATGTCATGTGTGTGTGTGTGTGTGTGTATGTGACGCTTTGCTTGTAAACACAATATCTCAAGGAGGGGAACTCCCAGGGATCTCATACTTGGTATGTTGGTTGGCCATATTAAGTCGATGATCCCTGTTGTTTTGCTGGAGGTCAAAGGTCATTCAGAGTCACCAGAGGTCAAAAGGTCAAAACCTTGTAAACAGGATATCTCAAGAAGGGTAACTCCCAGGGATCTCATACTTGGTATGTAAGTTTGCCATATTGAGTAGATGATCCCTATTGTTTGTGGTGGAGGTCAAAGTTCATTCGGGGTCACCAGAGGTCAAAAGGTCAAAACCTTGTAAACATGATATCTCAAGAAGGGTAACCCCGAGGGGTCTCATTCTTGGTATGTGGTTTTGCCATATTGTGTAGAAGAGCCCTATCATTTTTGTGGCGGTCAAAGATATCTAAAGTAGGAGGGATCTCATGCTTGTCATGTGGGTGATTTGTGTTTGTCACAATATATCATATGGCAAGGAATCACTAAGCCTTTTGGCTTTCTGATTAATTTTAACTCTCAGGCTAGTAAAGTGTAACCTATTAAAGTCTACCCTTTTTAGCAGATATTTAATTAGGAAATGTTCTCATGTAATTTGGGTTATTTGCTTTTGTTGGAATACAGAAGAAACCTGTGGATGATTAGATTATGTCTCATAGAAATTGTGACCTCATTGTAAGTTTTGGAAGCTTAAAAATAGAATCATATCATATATCACAAAAATAAATTCATCATGATTGACAGTCATGCATGTTTTGATACTCACAATCTATTCTTTTTGAAATTTCCCACAGTGGCACCATAAGAGTGTGGACACTTGATCTTAAAAATAGAAAAATTCCTGCTGTTGATTGCAACATGGGTCAGTTGAAAAGAATAGTCAAATGCATTGAGGTTTGTATGAGGAGAATTTGTTAAATACCACCCCCTTCTGTAATTTAGGTATTAACGCAGAGATACTGTTATATGCCAAGTGGTTGGCTATTTTTTGTGATATTTTGTAAGTACTGGCAATAATTCTGATGTTGTTACTCCTCTTGCTATAAAGAGCCTCTCAATATTAATTACTTGGAGAACCATATGTGTGATCAGTATTTTCAAGAATGGGCTTTTATAGTTTATATAATCCAAGTGCTTTACCTTTTTAGGTCTATTGATAATCTTGGACAATAGAAAGCATGTTCACCCACCTCAGCGTAATGGGAGCAACACAGGAGATGATTAGGCTGCAATGGTCAGCAGACACTGGTTTGTCTTTACCCAGGTTGTAAGAAATGATATTACCAGACCTGTGCTGACTTCACAGTATTAAAATTTCCTTTTCAGATTGCACTGTAGACCTCTTGCCCTTGTGCTTCTCCACTAATACTATTGTTTTGCTGACCCCCCTCCCCCACCTTTCACTTTGTTCCTGTAGACCCCAGCCTAAGAAGCACTTTAGGATGTTAATATGAAACTTTTATGCTTTCCACTTTCTTGAGGGTAATACATAGATTTAGCTTTTAGGGGATGAGAGAAATACAATGCAAGCAAAGTATTATAACTTGAAGTTTTTGTGCAAAATTTATTTTTTGTCTTAGTTGACTCTTTTCCCGAGAAAGTGCAAATCATAACCTCACAGAAAGAGTGTAGAATACATCAAAACACAATTACAGCACTTGTCAGTGACTTTTTGATTCCATCCTTGTAGAATATTTGCTTTGTACAGTGTTTAGCAGCAAAGAAAACATGACATTGCTGAAAGGATCTGATATGGGAGTCAAGGGAAAATCATGTCTAAATAAAATTAAAGAAGTTATTTAATCTTTTTCAAGTGCTGAAGGGAACATTTTAAGTGCTTTCAGTCAAATTTGCTCTTTGTTTATGCAGAAAAGTTAAAAACTTTCATATTTGTGATTAAAATCAGTGATTTAAAAAAAAAAATCTGAAATTGGTGGACAGTATATCAGAGTACATGACTGTTGCAATTTGAAGTTATGCGATGACTATCTTAAACAGCTTTGAATTTCATTTACATTTAAAATTGTACCCCAGAAAGAAAACTCCCTTAAAATTTAGTAATCATGCATGTTGCAAAAGTGGGCACATATTTATTAGAAACAACAATTTTAATAATACTGTAATTTACCTAGTCCACTGATCATTTATATGTCCCTGTGGGTGTGTGGTGTTCTTCCTTCATTGCAATGAGTGTTGGTGACCTTAGAGTCAGTTAAAGGGGAAATGTGTCGTTCTGGATGCAGGACTAAATTATGTCTGCTGTTTTTTTTTCATTTGTTTGTATTTTGTTTTTTTTCCCATTTTGCATGTATAGGTTAGTGAGGATGACACATACTTCTACTGTGGTACAACTAGCGGCGATGTCTTGAAGATGAACGTAACCAACCATATTCTGAGTTTCTATGGTCCTGAAAAAGACAAATTTAGCATGGGAGTCACTTCAATGTCACTTGTAAAAACTGGAGCTATTCTTATTGGTGGTGGTGATGGAACTGTGGCTATATGCAAGGGAGACAAGTTTAAAAGAGTGAAGTGAGTTCAACAGTTTCTGCTCTTTTTGATTTCACAATCAATTTAGCAGCATGTGCAAAAAGTGACCCTTTGCCAGGCTCATTTTTGCAAATAATGGAAGCTTGGATCATTCTGTGGTGTCTACGTTTCTGTTTGTTACGTTTAGTGGTGCATGGGTAACCAGGCTACCTAGGTACTGTAGATGATCTATTACCCAGTTCTAAATTCACTGCCTGCCTCCTTAAAAATTGCATGAAAAGGTCATTCCCTAGTAATCATTTCCCCAGATAATCGAACAATTTACTTGCCTTTTTGTTATGCAAACTGGAAAGAGAATAGAATAATGGCAACAATAATCATTTCAGAGTTGTTCTAACTTCTTTGAAGCACAGTGGAATTATATCTTCCTGAGGTATTTTCTATAAACTGATCTCCTATCACCGCCTGTGTGTGCTAAAGTCATGTATACCTCACTGTAATTTTAATGCTCAGTAAACTAAGTTTTGAGGCCATACCACAAGAAAACCATTAGTGTTGTCTATGAAAAACATCATAAGGTCATCATTACACATAAACTTGTTGACAAAATTCTGGTCGGCAATTGGCTGTTGAATTATTGGTTCATGGAAAATGAAGCCAAAACGTACATTAATTTAATATATCAGCCTGAATAGCTGTGCTAAGGTTTCTCAAAATTTTGTCTATTTAACCATTAAAAAATCTTTTGCTAAAAAAAAAAAAAAAAAAAAAAAAAAAAAAAAAAAAAAAAAAAAAAAAAAAAAAAAAAAATCGAAATTTTTTATATAGCCTGAAGAAAACAGGTCTGCCCCAATTTACAGTATTTGTAAAATAACATTTACAGTCAGTTAACTCCCCATGCTTGTAAGTATGAGATGAATAGCAATCACTTTGCAATACAGTATATGCCTACAAGTAAGAAAACAGTTGACACATAGCCTGACAAGAGTTGCAATAGCCAAAACTAGACCAAGGCTATACCACTCATTCAACTGAACACCTGGCACATAGCAAAAATAGACACCTGGATTTATGGTTAAATTTGTCACTAATACAAATCAATCCTGTACCATGTGTAAAATACTAAAATAAGACTATTGATACTGTAAATGTTCATGAAAAGTTACAAACCGAGCAATATAATTTAAACTAGAAAGCACCAAAGCTGCCATTTGTCTGAAGTTTTAGATAAATTGAAGGATGCATAAAGTTTAACATCAGAGTTATGGAGATCAATGGGCCTGCTTTGCCAAGCACAGAAACTCCCTTTAGAGACAGAGGTACATGTATGTGGCAGTATGAATGAATGATGTGTATACTACATGCAGCCAGAGCCACATAAACCTGGCTCTGCATGCATGGAGATGCTTCACTAACTATACGCATGTTGTCCAAAACACATGTATGTACAATGTGCGCAATACATGTGGCTTTGTAATGGAAGATCTGCAACATGTTACACATGAATGGAGTGCAAAGTTTTTACATTGTTAGAAATGATAGGCAGTTGCACAAGAACCTTTTATCCTGGACAAAAGTACATGGGACAAACCCACTCCCTGTATCAATCTTGAAGTCTCAGAACATGTTAAGATGCCACAACATTGAACAGGGGAATGGGGATGCAGAGAGGGGGAAAGTGATTTTACTGTTGCTAGCCTGTTTCGCTTGTTTTGTCCCATCATTTTTGTCAAGCTGAGGATTATTAAGTTTGTTTATGAATGGACATGCTAGAGAATACTTTGTGTTCTGGTCTGAGAGTTGTCTAAATTCACATAATTATGTTTGGCTTCTGCTAAGTGTCAGGAAATGCCCCAAAAATCAGTGTGAGGAAGTTATAGGAACTTAGAAAGCAGTTGTGTAAGGATATAATACTGGGGCACAAAAGTGCGACATTTAGGTATAAAAGCAAACATGAATGCGATTCTCCATTCAATGGTAAAATTTGTTGCTAAATATGCTGGAACATTATATTAGCATGTAAAGCAACATGTTTGTGAGATGATTTAATGATGTTCGTTGCAGTAACTGTCTATAATGTTACATTAGTTACGAAGACACCAAAGTAAATTTGTGAACCAACTGCAAATTCAAAAGGATTTAATTTGCTGTAATAACATCTGGATTTTGTTTATAATACAAGTTGCAATGATATATTAATGTTTGCAGATAATAGATTCCACATTCTGCAGTACATGACCATGTGAGTGCCAAATCTAACGTTAGCTACAAAGACACCATTTGTCCCACTTTTGGTGCCTTTGTAACTAACTTTAAGTTTATGTGGTCAGGTACTGCAGAACGTGGAGGTCTATTATCTGCAAACATTAATATATCATTGCAACTTGTATTATAAACAAAATATGCTCCTAATTGCAGCAAATTACATCCTATTGAATTTACGGTTAGTTCATAAAATTAACTTTGATGTCTTCATAACTAACATAACATTGTAGACAGCTATTGCAACAAGCATCTTTCAGTCATCTCACAAACATGTTGCTTTGCATGTTAATATAATGTTCATGCATATTTGGCAACAAATTGCAGCATTGAATGAAGAATCACCCTCATGTTTAGGTTTTACACCCCAATGTCTATCTTTTTGCCCCAGTATTGTATCCTTCACATTAGCTTTCTTTTATTGTTAATTTTTTTTATTAATTTTTGGTGGCAATTTAAGTTTACTTTAAGTCATGGCTATCTCTTTTCAAACAGGTTTACATACTGAGTCTGTTTTGTGAGGTCATTGTGCACATCAAAAACAAGCTATTCTCTAGGTAACCATAATATCTGGTACCTGGGTACCTCTTGGTTATGGTGATCCATTTCCTGGTTCCTATAATTTTGCTCCTGTGCAAACAGCAGATAGATCTATCATTAACCTGACATTTTTGAAATTTTCTACTTTAATTAAGATTTTTTCATGTCATCATTTTGTCGTGAAGAATGACAATTCATTTCTCCATTGTAGGTCTGAGAAGGTGAAAGGAGCTGGAGCTATTACATCTATAGCTTTGAGAGGCAATGGACATCAGGTAAACATTTAAGTTTGGAATATTTTGCCTTTATTAACAGTTATTGTGGAATTTGCTGTAGGGTAAGAACAATGGTTATGTTTCAACATACATTTACATCTGCCATTGGAGCAATAGGTATAGATTAGATCAATAAGTGCAATGGGCATCTCAAATACATACATGTTGTAAGTGAGGGATGTATAAAGAAGCTGTTTAATGACATTATTACTTAAAACATTTTATTTTGTCTCCATATAGTTCTTTGTTGGAGCAGCAAATGCACAAGTCTATCTCTTCAACTTTGCAGAATTTACTTATGAACTCTTAGCTACATGCCACGCAGCTGCTGTGAATGATGTTGTTTTTCCACCGTAAGTGCAAATATTCTGGCAATTAAGTCTAGACTGCAAAGAAACTCATGCTATATGCAAATCTGTATTTTCCTTTTGGGATATTTTTTGTGAACCTTATATGTTAGTTTTCCCCATTTATACCACCTCATATCATTGTGGAATTCTTTTTTCACGGCATGAGGATCAACATAGTAAGAGATAATCCTGGTCACATTTACCATGTATCACCAAACTGTGATGGTCTGACTTTGTAACTATGATACTTCACACTGAAATATTGTAGCTCTTGACTGTCATTAGCTAACCACAATTTTCTGCTTGGCCCTGAATTTTTTTATACTCCTTTTTCTTATGTGTTCAATAATTTAATTGTAATGGTTTCTATGTGCCTTTGAAAATACCAGTTGTCAGTGAAAAGATGTTTATTTTTAATACAAACTTTTCACTGACTATGTATCAGATTTTGATTAGCCCACTGAAATCATTCTATGACTACTTGATATGAGTATACTTCTCTCTGTGTAGGCTACCTCAGTCACTCTCTCATACTGTACATATCTTACACCATGATTTGTGCATTTCCTTAATGCTAGAAATGATACAAAGTGGTTCAAAGTACATGCATATCCTTACTTCTGGAAAAGTTCTTCTGTAAATAGCAAAAGCTACATTCCTGGGACTAAGTTAGAGTACACGAACTGACCAAGTAAATATACACTAGGGAGGACGCTAAGGGAATGAACGATCATGAAGAGATTATAGAAATGTCTTCCGAGATGCACAGATAGGCTCTCAAGCTATTTTGTGATGTCACAGTTGCCACTCCTTAAAATTTTTACAATAATTTCAAAGGAGGAGCATGATTAAGTAATTAAAATTTGACATTTAAAAATGAGTATGAACAACATCCTTTTCATCTTCACCATGTCAATGTCATGTGGCCTCCAGTTTATTGTTATTGCACAAAATAAACTTCATGCCGCTAATTTCACCATTACTGTAAAGTTGCACCTTCTGAAAACTCAAAAACCTACAGTGTGGCTGTCTGGGCGGGTTTTTGACTTGGTTTATTAGAGCATGAGTCATCGTCTCACACCTAGCTCTCTCCACTCAAAAGGTTGTGAAGTGGTGCATGTTTAATCTCGAACAATAGTCTCTGCAGTGCACCTTGCAAGCCAAGTAGTTTTATACTGGTTAATAATAGAGTTGTGGTCAATTGTGCCTTGGAAGCTTGTTTGCTCAAGAGATTTAAGTACAGTTAACAACTCTGGGGATATGTGAAGAGAGCTGAAGAGGTGCAACTTCTGGCTAATGGGTCCTCTAGCGACATGTTCGATGAGATTGTTGTCCTATATTGTTGCATTCATTTCATCCTGAAAATGTTGTATTTTACTTTCTACACCCATAGAGAGTTGTCAGAGCTGTTTGCAACCTGCTCCAAAAATGACATTCGTGTCTGGAATGCTATGACATGCAAAGAGTTGCTGAGAATTACAGTTCCCAACATGACCTGCAATGCTATTGATTTCATGAGAGATGGGAAGTCTATTGTATCCGGTAAGAATAAACACATTCAGCAAACTTAAATAAACTTGATCTTACACCTTTCACACTCACATGTGTTCATCATTTTACATTTAATACATGAAATGCAAACTTGATAAGTTAGACAGATCAAACCTTTACTAAAACTTAAGTAAACCTCCCATGACCCTGTCTCATACTTTTTTTTTTTTTTTTGTAGCTATCCACTTAAGCAATGATTAAATGAAGTCTTTGAAGAACAAATATTTTGAAACTTTTTAGAAGAAAACATGTCAAAAAGTAAAGCATGATAATAACCTGATTATTCTATCCTTCAGCTACTGAAGGATGAGAACAGCAATGGGTCTTTTTCACAGTGTGAGTCAACTGTGTGCACAAAGTGAACAATGGCAAGCGCTTTCATCTGACAGTAGCCTTCAGATAGAACTGGCTAAGAACCCATTAAAACCTGTTGTTGTAATATGACCTTGGCTTAACATTGGTTTTTAAATTGCAGCTTGGGATGACAACAAGATTCGAGCTTTCTACCCAGAGTCTGGCAAATTGATGTATATGATTGAAGATGCACATACCAAGGAAGTGACGGCAATTGCCACTACATCAGACTGTAAAAGAATAATTAGTGGAGGAGGAGAGGGACAGGTCAGTATATAGTGCAGCATTGTTTCTTGAAAAGGAGTATCCTTCCATGCCATCTCATGGTTCTCATGCTATATCCATAAAACTGAAAGTGATCTTTGTAAGCAGGTATCTTGCATTGCCTCTCACCAAAGGTCTCATGTTTCAAAGAATTGAATGTAGCAGTGCTTTTTGTTTCATTGATCCAAATGAAGCCTGTGTGCTCCCATCATCTTTGGATCGGTAATGAAACACAACTTAATCTGTTTCAGTCAAAGAAGTAGAATGTAAATGAAAAGAATGCCAGGACTGGCTCTGTTTATTGTCCTAAAAGGGGCATGCTTAGCCTTTATACAGGGGTGTGCCCAGGATTTTCTTTGTGCTAGGCACATTATTGGCCAACCCTGGAGATGGGATGGGGGGGGGGGGATACGGCAGAGGTTTGCCTGTGCCAGATGTTCATGTAATGCTGGGCAGTACCACAGTTTATTTGTGTCAGTCAATTGTTTCCTCCTGGTATATGCTACCTCCCTCATGATTGTAGCACTGCTTTTATAAGTGAATTCTGCAGACTTCTGATAATTCTCTTAGTTTTGTCTAAAGTTTAGTTTTAAACACAATGTTTTCATTATCAAGAGAAACTCATTTTTTTGAGAGGGTGGTACACTTGTCTGTTGTTAACATAACAGGACAATTTGAACTGTTTTCATAGATTAATTATACCAAGAGGACAAAATATCTGGGTTCATAAAGTAATATAAGTAATATGAGTACTGAAACTGGGTGCATAGTTAATAACTTTTTCTCATCTAACAGGATACTTTGGTACAGTTAAAACACAGTTTGTGCTTGGAATCATTCAAAATGGGTTAGGGGCATGGCATTTAGCAATTAAAAATAACATGTCTTTAGTCATGATAAGGTAGCGAGTTCTGTCTGTTCTCTAAAATAACCTTAAGAGCCTTTGTTATGAAGTTATCTACATTTAGTGTCAGACCCACTACTAAATCAAAAGTGATCTTTTGAAAAATTGAAGAATCTTAATTGACTGCTTAAATCTCTTGACAGGTTCGTGTTTGGTTTGTCTCACCAAAAGGACAGAGTTTGGTGGAGGCAATGAAGGAGCACAAAGGTGCAGTGTCTTGTATAAAAGTGCGTAAGAATGACAAAGAGTGCATCAGTGCCAGTTCAGATGGGACCTGCATTATTTGGGATCTAGAGTGAGTATTGTGAGATTGAAATGAGTTAATGATTTCAACAGAGAGGGTAGTTCTCTCTGTAACAGTTATCTGTACCCTGACAGTCTTGGGGGTAGGGGTCTCACAGAAGTCATAATAAAAACTAATTTGTGCAATTTTTATGTCTACTGAAAGATATTCATTCCCATCACATCTCAAGCCCTCAAAAAATTTTAGGTTGGTCTTACACTTTAGAGGTGCAGGGATGAATTTGTGAACTAAGCTGTGAAAATACCACTTCAGCCTTATTATTGCATAATAAAGTAACTGATGATCAATTTTGTTCATACATGGAAGGTTTGGAGGCAAGTTGAAAGTTGTGATTCCAAAATAAAATATTTTGAGTAAAGGATATCAAATTTTGCTCGAACTTTTGCATTTTAGACCTTGACTCTAATTTTATAGGGGATCACACTTGGCTCTGGTATGTGATTGGATTATTTCTATTTTTTCTATTAGCCGCTTTGTGAGAAATCAAGTCATCTTTGCCAACACATTGTTTCGCTGTGTCTGCTACCATCCTGATGAACATCAAGTGATCACCAGTGGTACAGATAGAAAGGTAAGTATTAGTGGAAACACACCAGGAGCAATAAGTTTTCAAAGTCTTACAGTTAACTAGAATTACAACTTTGTAGAAGTATCATTGTAATTGGGGTATCTTACTCTTTGGTTTACCAAAAGGATAGAATAAATTTTGGAATGATCCTCATTGCAAAATAGTGTAGCGAGTACTCGCTAACCATGCAATTTAGGAAATTCGGTTATGTAAATCATAACCGAATCATGCAAATACTCACAAAGAAGCCTTTCAATCCACTCCCTCAGATGCGTTACAAATGTGACATCTCAAGATTACATTTATCAACCAATTGTTATTTTACACAAGAAACAAACTGGTATTAAAAGTTGCGGATCGTAAAATTTGCGAAGTCTCAAAGTAAAAAACTGCCCCAGGCACCGACCACAAGACAGGATGGGAAGGTACCAAGACACAAGCAGTGGTTGTGATCATAACTAGTGTTGAGCCGATAACAGTGATATCGGAACTTGCCGACAACCAATAAGTCAAACTTAATATCGGCCCGATACCGATACCGATAACAAAGTAAAACATTACATGAAAATCAGGCTACGTTTGCTACGGTAGGCCTGTGAGGCCACGTGTGTTTACATTGCCAAGGAATGTACCAAATAGTCAACGTCAAGTTACTGAGTTTCTACTTCACATTTGTGAAAAAATCCCGCCAAAAATCACAATTGCAACTCACAGACAAATCCCTGAAAAAAACTTGCAAAGGCCATACTAACATTGCGTATAATTCCGTAATTCCCGGTGCAGTGCGAAATACGACATAACACTGTACTGTAAATCTAGCCATATATGCTTACATACGTGATTCTTATTGTAAAATACCAAGTATGCTATACATACAACAGTACATACAAAATGACATTGGCCTTGTGCATGCTGTGTATGTTACGTGTGCTGGCCCTTTTCAATGTACAGTATGTTGTATGTATTAGGTGGTACAAGTCTTGGCATGTCTTTGCAGTAAATTCTCTCATAAATAATTACCACAAGGGTCGCACATTGTCCTTCACTCAGAAACTGTGGCGCAGTTAATTGCTCACAAAGCCATGTGTGTACTGAGAGCCTACACTGTTAGTACTGTATCTAGTACAGGCATGGTTATTTTGCGCAAGGCACGTGAGCAACATACCGAACGTCCAAGCTGACCGCGGAAAAGTGTTAATGCACGTCAAAAGATTTAGTCATTTGGAGCAAAAGTAATTATGATTTCTTCGTGGAATCTTTCAGAATTAAACCTAAGTTTTTGGTGGGAGATTTTGGAAATACTCTACAGGCTTTTAAAGGAACTGTGTGAAGTACAGTACGCAAACAACAAATCGGCGGGAACTCTACACTGCATGATTGGCCTAACGTTGGAAATGATATATGTATGATGAATAGTGTAGACTACGCAAGTTCCAGAAATGACTCGCACCTGTAAAACTCGCACGAGGCCTGTTTTTGAAAACTTGAGTGATCACGGCTTCTCCTCTGGCATCGTTTGCTAATGTTTAGGCTAAGGCCTAATGGGGGAATGGATCGTTACAGATCACAATTTTGTTCGTACCTATACTTCCTTAAAATTGGCAGTAATGGGAGGGGAGTTAAGAAAATCGGTTGCTGTTATTGGCAGCAACTGCTGATTTAGCCGATACCGATATCCAACCGATAACGCCATTATCGGCCGATACCAATAATCAGCTCAACACTAATCATAACACACTCAATGGGGATTTCTATTGACTTAAACTACACGAGAGAATACACACAAAATTTGTATTGACTGTGTCGCGAGTTGTGATTGGCTTTGTGATGTTACACTTGCGATCTCGCTACAACAAGTTCCATGAAACATGTTTCACTTGTGATCCCGGTACAATTAGTTCCCTTTAATTTTCAGCGTTGACCATTATTGCAAGTATTGGTTAACTGTTCGCAAGTACTTTGCGAGTATTTGTTTTCAAAATTTACAAACCGGTCCCAGCGCTATTGCAAAATGGTGGTAGCTTTGTTACTTTCTGTTGCTTTAAACAATATTTAAGAATGTATTTTTATGGATTAAATACTTTAAATTATCAAAATTCCTCCTCTCTTAGATTGGCTACTGGGAAACGTACAACGCTGCCCAGATTCGTGAAGTAGACGGTTCACCATCAGGGTCCATAAATGGCATGGACATGGCCACTGATGGCCTCACCTTTGTCACTGGAGGAGATGACAAACTGATCAAGGTGTGGAATTATGCAGAAGGAAAAGTCATGAGCATTGGAAAGGGTCACAGTGGTGCCATAACAAGATTGCGAGTTTGCCCACATCAGAAGCTTATTGTTAGTGTTAGTATGGATGGTGGCATCATCAGCTGGAAATTTCCAAGAAACTGAGAGCACTGCCTCATAAGTTTACACTGATGAAAGTTTATTGAAGAACTTGATACGTTGTATATTTTAAAGTCATAACAAATCAGTGAATGATAGGCGAGTACCTCACCTGTGCCTTTTAGTTCATTCCCTGTGTTGAATTTCCTAATTTTGTCAAAAAAAAAAAGAGGAAACTGCAAAATCTGCATTAATGTATATTCAAGTTTTTGTGAAATATCAATTTTTTTACTTTGGTTGATTAATTGAAATGTTACATGTGTAGAGAGGAGATAACCATCAGTATGATGGCCTCGTAAAGGACCTTTGAAGATAAGAGAAATTTTTGTCGATATGTTGGTTAACCATGCAGTCTGCCTAAATGTGCCAGTAAAGATAATTTGTTTTAGGTTGATGTTTCCAGGGAAAAACCCACATATGAAGTGACCTTTACATAAATGTTTTTTTTTCTAAATTTAGGCATATGAGAAATGATAAGAGATCCGTCCTCAAGCACTGGCCAGTGTGCATTACAGGAGTTAGTAACTATCACCTTGAAAAAAATTAACTTTCAGTTTCAAAGGCCTACAGTATTTTGAAGCCTAGGGAATATAACCGTCCCAAATAGTTTCTCTTCCTGCTCCGTGAAAGTTTCCATCTAAGCCATGTAAAAATTTTCTAATAGCTGTTTTTTTGTAAGAGCACTTAATTTTCTTCCCATTATGCTTCATATACACATGTTGTACAGTTTATAACAATGGTAAGGTTAGTTTGAAGTTTCAGTAAGCTAAAGCTTAAATTGTAATCTTAATCTACTGTTTGATAACAAATTCTAAAGAACTGCTCTTTGAAAGATTATTTAAAGCCTTGAAACCTTCTGCGGTTGCAGGAGCTCATCAGTCTTTCTAATGAAAAAGAATATAAGTTGGAACATCATTAAAATGCTATTTAATTTTATTTTTTAAGCATTATTATGAGTTACGTTGGGTATAACTCTTTATTTTCAATACTATATTTATTTTGAGAATGAGGCCAAAGCATGTCATGCTGGTTTGGCTAACACTACAGCTTGTCTAGATCAGAGCTTCACATGGCAGGCCTCCTAAGATTTGTTGGGTGACAGGGTTGGTGAGGTTTACTGACCGTTCTGAGGACTGACTTCATCAAATGAGTGATTGCGCAGTTTTTGTACTTCAGGTTTGGTTGTAAGGATTTTTTTATTTTAAGTATGTCATTGAACTTTATTCATTTGACATCAGCACTCATCCAATGCTCATCAGGTACCCCAGAATATTGTCTCTCTTCATTTGACAATATTAAAAATTCTTTTTGTTTTAATATTTCTCCAACTAAACCTTAACAGAAGAAAAAGTATTTCTGTGCCTTGAAAAAAAAAAAACAAAAAGAACAATGGTTTGGTATTTATTTCTTAACATTCCAAGAATTTATCAATATTGCCCACAAAGGTTTCCTCCTCTACCCATCCTATTTTGTATCTTTTTGTATATGACAATAAAAATTCTGTTATGATACTAAATTACATCAAATTGCTTTTCTTTCTTACCACAGCACCATGAGTAGCTCAAGCGACCATAGAGCCTACAATTACCTGGCTCACGAGAATATTTCTATATAGCTTCCTGCCCTTGTCCTACAGTCCTACAATGGCATGCTCATAATAAGGAAACTCTTTTAAGATGGACCTCATGCCTATAGGGAGGGCTTTGTGGTTCCTCTCTTGTCATGGGGTCAGTGCAGTCTGAGCCCCCTCCACCCTACCATCTCCAACCAAACCCTGGTCACACACCTGATCATGTACAAAATTTGGTTAAGGAAGACTTTGCAAAAGAGTTCTCAGATGAATGTTATGATTTCTATAGTAATGCTACCTGACTGACAGTTCTTGTGCACTCTATATTTTTTAAAAGCAATTTCCTATGACACGAAAAACAAAAATGTAAATGACAAAGAAACAGTAGTCTGAGTTTCTAAAAACTTTCATGTATTTATTTTTTGTCATATTTGATGTTGATTATTTACATACTAATGGAAAGAGAGACTTAATATTTAATAACCATACAAAGAAGTGAAAATGGGCTTTTACGCTGACTCATATTGAAACTACTATATGAATGTGATGTTATTTACCACTGAGTTAAAAGGGGAAATCCCCAAGGATTCATTTTAGTCAAATCTGCAACAAATTAAAAGCAGAAGACAAAAAATGCATTTAATTTATTGCATCAAAGTAAAACTTCAGCATCAAAAAGTCTGTGCCCAACTGTCTACAAAAATGAAGTCCTGAAGTACAGCACAGAAAAACTTGACATTGCCATGTTATCTAGGTCTGTAAACTTCTCACAAAATTCAACGCATATGGTACAAATACAGTCCACGAGCAGCAACTATTTGTTCGTCATCCAGTGGCAATCATGTACTAACTTGTCATGGCTTCTGTTTTGCTGGCTTCCAGTCCAACTTGCTGCAAACTGTATCAGGCTAAGAATCACATTGCAAGTTGATTTGATTGCACTTTGATTGAGATACTAATGTTCCTCTAAGGTTCTTTAAACGTCATCCCCAGGCCTCGCTCTTACAATAGTGCAGAACCAGTTTACCATCGCTGCCGTAGCACTGTTGAGAAACAGGAAAATACAATGATCATTAAAGAAGCCTTTCTTTACCTTTCTGAGACAAAAACAATTCTGTAGGGAGGAAATAAAGTTGCTGATGGTAGAACAGAAAACAGCACAAGAGAGACTGGAGTACACACAGCAGAGATAGAACTGCCAATTTAATAATGGATATATGTACATACTGTTACAATTAGGAGGTAAATGCCAAGATTTCCACAAGCTATCTCCCACTTAAGACAAAACCTGAAATTACTCTCAAGAGGAAAAATAGCCTTGGAGGGACATACCATTTCTCAAGTGCAGTTTAGCCCTCAGACAGCTCATACAATAATGCACACAAGAACTGTCCAGAGTAGCTTAGACAGGGTGACACTAAAGTGCTTCAATTAATCATGTTTTTTAGCTATGTTGGATACAAATTGATGAGCAAGCACAGAAAGCAGCCTGGACGTAACTCCCCCCCCCCCCCTTCCCGTCCTTATGCTTATGACAATGCTAGTTACATTCAAAACAAGCCAGTGATATAACCATCACAAATCTGACAACTTCATAGAAAACACTGAATGGGGGAAGACTGAAAATCCACACATTTTAAAGTGATTTTCAAACCCAGCCCTCAAGCCATTTAAGAATGACCCATGACTATTTAAGTTTTAAACATATCTAGGAGAAAGTGCAACAAGACTAAGGAAATATTTAATTATCCAAACTGACATGTATTTTTAAACTGTGTATTTGAAGGTTTTCATTTGATTACTTATTTTTCAAACTGTGTCTTTTAATGTTAACATTTGATTCCTCCCCTTGAATTCACTCCACTGAACTGACAGTAGGTGATAACTTGACTATTATACATAGCTTGACCCCTTTAAATATCCCTAAAGCCAAGAATGAGCATTTGTTTGTGAGACATCTTGTTGAAAATCATGTATTGTAGGATTTGCAATTAGTTCTGCAGACATTTACTAATGAGTGTGAGTAATTCTAGTGACCAAGCTTGGAACACAGTTGCTGCTTGGGGTAGGTAGTCTTACAAAACAAAAAGTTCTGAATGAGACCTTGTAAACAGAATTTTATAAGCATTTTTGTGTTTCCGCTTGCTACTTTAAATGAACACAATTAATACACTTAAAAAAAAGTATACTAACTTCTGTCAGTTGATATGGGTATCCCAGGTATGGTGCACTCTGAACTATAGTCACAAATTTATATTACGTTGTTTTTGCATGCAGTTTCTGCAGTTTAGATCATGTGCAATGCAAAATTTTCTAACCTCAGTCCCAACCATGGTGGTGTCTCAGTCAGATTTAGTCACAGATATACCCCTCTAATATGCACCTCCCCCTGATTTAAATGCCTACATCCACCACTGTCAAATGTACTATAGAAGCATCTTCCATGCTCTCAAGCACAAGTCTTGCACTAAATGAATGAGCTTCCTTTCTCCAAATCCACTTTCAACCTCAGCCCTGCATTTAGCTCTGACTGGCCATCACAAAGGGAAAAGGATCACGGATTTTAAGACACTGGTCCTATTTAACTCATGACAGTGTAGCATCCCTTTCATTCACTATTACACATAACATTTCTTACCAGTATGTTTCTCCATACATCGGAGCACTTTTAAATACATTGTATACTTTATATATAAATAAAGTGTTTTCTTCTCCACATGACATATACTAAGAAAAGTTGCAAAACAATCAATGGACTCACCTCATACAAGTTTCGTATGTCCTGATCTGGTGATGGGGCAAATGTCTGTTGCACATACAGGAACTATTAAGACAAAAAATACCAAGGCAGACTTATTATGAAGACAAGACTACATATGGGTTACATCACACTGTAGGACATAAATCTGGCAATGTCTAAAATGGAAGGCAAGTATTTGTTCCAAGGGAGACAATTTGTATGAAAAAACCTCTGTGCAGTCTTTACAGTCTATGGTTTGTTGCCATTTTTAGCTCACATTGCTGACTGTCAGTTAAATTTAAACACGAGGCCCAAGGTCAAAGAGTCCCATGCAGTGGCCAGAAAAAATTCTACAATGGAGGCCATGTGGGCTACTTGACTATTAGTGAAGGCATTTCACATTGAGAAAACTGAGCTGTAACTGAACATTGCAAAGTCATTTTAAGGATATAAGGTACCAATAAAATGTAGTATGATAGAAATGTTGAGCATGTAAGGATATCCCATCTTTGGAAGTAGACTACTGTAAATATAATTTATGCCACCATATTTCTGAGTCTCAGATGGAATTTCTGAGCTTTTTTTCTTATCAATTCTATGCTAACATTGTATGTATATACAGAACCATTAGTGTGCAAATGTAAAGTCATTTTATTTGTTTCAACCATTTGACACAACTTTTTTTCTAACTTGTCTGATCTACGTCATACAGCAGGACAATAATCACTTAGTAGCATTATTAACTTACCAAGGATTCGTGTGGATCACATTTTAAATATTTCTTCAAAAAGTCTATAATAAAACTAATCTTCTTGTTTCCAGGCACTGACCATTTCTTCTTCTTCAAAATGGGAGCATCTCCTGTAGCCTTTAGAAGGATATCAACTGTTAAAAAATAAAAGGACAAAAGAGAAATGTGAAAATATTTTATTCTGTAAGTTTATCACTTTTCATGCCCCTCTGTGATAGTGTGAAAACATTCCTTTCCACCTAAGATTTGGACTACTTCAGCATTACATACAAATATTTACCTGTCACTGTATTAGTTTGTTAAAGTGGATCTAAAGTCTGGAATCACAAGACTATAAATTTAAGAGGTTAGAAAATACATCTCATTCATCCAATTTCCATTTTCATAGCAGTCACCATTGCTGAAATATAAAACGTTGAAGTTAAGTCATTCATAGAACTATATATTGGATTGTGTAATGATTTGTGATGTATATACTTCTTGTACAACTCACATTACCTGATTTTGTTTCCTTTTAAAATTAAGATATTCATATATGACCTTGAAACATTTACTGTTCACTTACAAAGCATGTTGTACAGAAAGAAAATGATCATATTTTTGTACAAGTGGCTTCCAAAAAATAAAGAAATACAGAGACAGTAATTTAAGTAGTGCAAGAATGACATCACAATTTTTGCACAATCTACCATTTTAATCCAGGAACTTCCTGTGAGGATGGGAGTTGGACCATTTGGATGCATTTTTTAAGTTTTATATAAGTTTTGAAATTTCGGACTTAAGGTAAACTTAGTGTTTCCTTTCATTATTTACTACATGCATAGAACTCATAACACAGTCCTGGAAATGAAACATTGTTAGAGTAAGGGCCATTTTCATATTACAGTACCTTTAGGGCACAATGGCATATAAATCTTGAAGGGTGCAAACCAACACAAAAAATTTTGTTTTAACTGGGATACGTTTGATTGTGTTTTGTCTTCTAAAAGGTACAAAGGCCAAGGTGACCTTGAAGGGCACCAAGGCCACCGCCAAAAATATGGAGGTCATGGCCTCTGTGGCCTTCACTTATTTCCAGCCCTGGTGAATCACAGTAGTAATGGTAACCATGGTTGTTGATTTCTTGCCAATGTGAAAGGAATCTACGAACGTGTGTGTACATGCATGTATGTTTTTGATGCTTAGCTTGTAACCACAATATCTCAAGATAATAATGATGGATACTTTCCACAGTTGGAGTATAGATTTATAAATCATATTGAGAGGAAGAACCCTAGTGTATTTGTGGGAGGTCAAAGGTCACCAGAGGTAAAAAAAAATACATCCTTGTGAACAAGATTTATGCCAGGGTTAACCTTTGGTAAGGTTGGTGAGAAAATTGCAATTTGAGGACTTGTGTGCAGGTCTCAGGGCAGGTTAGCTGATGAGCTTAAAATTAGCATTGATGAAATACAGGTTGTGGAGTGTAATGTGCCTCAGTCATGTAATATAACACAGCCCTGTTCGAGGGCCAACTTAAAAGCCTAGCCCACAAGAGGGTTAGCGCCATCTCAACAATTTGGATGGGGTGAGGGAATTCCTCCTAGGCCTAGACATTTTTTTTGGGGGGGGGGAGGATTCCAACTACATCAAATCATAGAAAAAAATGGCACATGTGCCAGGGGTTACAAATTTACAAACTAAAAGTGTAGTCAGATGGGGTAAAAAAACAAAGGGGTAGTTGGGGTAAAAAAGAACAACCCCCCTTAGAGCCAGGGGAAGGTTTGAATAAAGTTTTCATATTTTGCATATGTTAAAGCAACATTTCTATTTCATTTTAACATGAAACCTAAAAATGTAGATTCCTCTACACCTCAACCGTGGTACTTTGAACAGCAACAACCCAAAAGTTGACCATTTTGAAGTTTGTACCATGTTTCCAAAACTTTTTATCATGCGGCGCACTTACAGCCTTGGGAGATTATTTAGACTGTTCTAGTTTTCTAACAAGCTTTTATCAACTACCCAAGTTAGCAATTACTTGCCATGTATCTATAGGTTTCAAAAGTGCCTTGTTTTTTTTTACCCCATGAAATTGTCAATTTTGGGGTAAAAAAAAAGCAAGTCCGTTTCCAGTGATATCACAAAATTTACTCTCATTATTAACCTGCCATGCCATTTGTTGGTACAGGGCATGTTTTCTAACTGATCTTAGTAATTTAGGTTGGTTAAACTTGGTCTCAGATGTTATTGTAAGAGTAGGTGGCCCAAAACTATACTGATGATAGGCTATAACATTAGGCTAGAGGAATTTATACAGTGTGTACTGTAGGCCTATATGTAGTTGCACTACTGCACTTACATAGATGTAGGCCTATGTGAAAATTTCTGTGCTGTAGCAACTGCTTATTGTACAAAACCTTATTAAAAGCTACGTAACTACCTACATTCTGTTATTTAACCAAAATGCAAACATGCATTGAAGTTTCGATGATGCATATGTTTTATTCCTGATAATGCCGTGATTATCCCATTTCCTTCAGTCACTGGTAAAATGCTATCTTAAGGTGTTGGAAAATACAGTTTTGAGTTCATATTTGATCTTGGGAATTCTTGGGAAATTTTGTGTTTTGACCTTTGAAGACCCCAAATGACCTTTGACCCCCACCAAAAACAAGAGGGTTCTTCCTCTTACCATAACACATCTACATACTAAGTACAAAATCAATCCAAGCTTCCTACTTCCAGATATTGTGTTAACATGGTTTTTGGAGTTTGACCCCTGGTGACCCCAGATGACCTTTGACCCCCTCAAAAAACAACAGGGTTCTTCCCCTTACCATAACCCATCTACATACTAGTATGAAATCAATCCAAGCTTCCTAACATGAGATATCGTGTTAGCAAGGTTTTCAGTGTTTGACCCCTGGTAACCCCAGATGACCTTTGACCACGCCAAAAACAATAGGGTTCTTCCTCTCAATATGGGGTATCTATGGATCAAGTTTGAGAACTGTCAGGGTTTCCCTTCTTGAGATACCGCGTTAACAAGCAGTGTCACAAACACACACATACACACCTACACACATACACACCTACACACATACATACGCCATCATGAATGCATAGGTTTCTCTTATCAACGAAACCAAAAACTGACCTTTGGGTGTATACCGAGTATTTAAGATTCATTTTTAATCCTAAAACAAGGAGTTTGGGATTTATATGTAGGCCAACTACTTTCACACAGGTTACCTAACGGTTATAATTTGAACATTAAGGTACCCATTTTTAACAAAACATGTCCTGTTCCCATCTGAATTGTCCACAAATATTTATTTACTTGTTTCTGAATAGGACAAAGTTAAATTTTTAGTGTAAATCTCATGTAACTGGCATTGTTTTTTTTTACCTCTAAGAAGTTTTTTTACCCCAAATTCGGAAAAGTTTGGGGGTAAAAAGAAACCCAACATTTTTTTTAGAATATCTCAAGTTTCCTTAAAGAAAAACAATACTGTTATAGGCAGTCAAAAACATGTTCCCACTCTCCAGTTCACCACAGTGGAAAATTATGAAAACCTTAAACCTGTGTCTTTTTATATCAAAGTTTAGGGTAATTGTTTTTTTTTTTTACCCGTCTCGCTATACTGTAGCTAAACCCCACCCTTCCTTATTTCCAAGTTGACCAGGTGTGGCCTAGTGACTAAAGTTAAAACCTTAACCATCACACCCAGGCCTGCAGTAGACACTACCAGTCACTCTTTCTTTGGGTTTTAAATCCTGTCTCCTGTACTGATTGTATACTGTCCGCAGCTGCAGGATTCACAGAAACAAGGCATCAAGTGCACTTCCATTTCAAATATTGTAACTGTGGTCCCAGTCTAGAGTGTGCCTAAACTATCACCAAATAAACTTTTACAGGCTACAGCTAACAAATAACATGTACTTTTCAGAAACTCAACTCTTTCTGATGGTAAATGACAAGGTTTCTGCAATTTAGCAAAGGCTACTTTGTATTAAAATTCTGAGACAGTGGGCCCAAAAGTTCAAGCCTATGATCACTTGAGGTCCTTTCAAATTTCAATGCTTGTAAACACCAGGGCTGTAGATACAGAGGTTTGCACTGGGTTGGGCCACTTCAACCTTTTTCTAATTCCCCTTACATTTCTCTCAGTTTGCAATTTTTTGCTTACTTTAACATGTTCGTTTAGCCTATTGTTATATAAGACCTTGGGGACATTTTGGTAGTGTTAATTTAAAAACGGGCTGGGACGTTTAGGTATAGAGACGTACACTGAGCAGTAGCATGGTTATATGGAATATTGCACACTTTTGGCCGGTTTTTCGTAAATATCTCAGCAAACTTACCATTTGTATCCACAAAATTGTCACCAGAAAATCTTTAGTTCGTCGCCTTTAACATGACATAAAATTGGCTTCAATTGAGTAAAAATTGAGGAAGATATGATCGATTGAAAACACCCTCTTAACTGAAGATCTCATTTTATTTATTTCCATAATATTGCGCACCTACAAGATTAAGTGATGGCATACTTTGGCAATGTAAAATCGGAGGCTACGTCATTCAGGTGCTGCTGGAAATGGAATTTAGGGAATTCCCAAAGTTCCTCAAAAGGTCGGTGTTGAGGAAAAAAAATTATGTTGAAATCATTGCTAAACCCAAACTGAAACTCACGACTGACTCCATGGTCTCAAAATGGACATGAATTAATTTTTCACATTTGGAATTTGGCTTATACTTACATCCATTTATTTTAGGAGAGATGCATCTTTGTACTGTTTATTGAGTGAAATAACTAAAAAAAAAAAAAAGAAAAAAAAAAGAAAAAAAAAAGGTTTTGTCCATCCAAAAATTGAACTGTGATCAGAGTTATTTAGGGAGGGGGCAGGGACTTTTGGCTTGAGTGTCATGTGTCACCAAGAAAGTGAGGACATCTTTTTTATAGGGGAAAGTGCCAGACTTTTTTGGATGAAGCAATAAGAGGTATGCTTTGGATATCAGTTGACATAGGGCCTACCTCATACCTTATAATCACTTGACCTGGGTTTTTCCTCATAAATGTTTGGCACTCTGATGGTGGTAAAAGTCTGAGTGGCTTAAATATGCCAATGTCAAGGGGCTGGAGTAAGTGACTGAGTGGAATTTAGAGGTAGGACTATCAGAACGATCTTTTTGGATAAGGCATAATTAATTGAATTCATAGAAATATGGGGCCCGGTGTATGTGACCATCATATAGGAGTAGAATGTGGATCACTAGGATCTCTTGTCGGTGGGTATTTTGTGAAACAGTTCTGGATACAGTAATAAACACCCCCTGTTACTCTAGCCACTTGATGTCATTTCGAAACCACTACCTGGGTATGCCCCTACCATTAGCCTTTCAATGAGTTTTCCTTTAAATATAAAGTAAGGAGGTATGTCATATCCAACGGCATTTCCTGCTGTGAAGATGGTTGTTATTGACCACTTGTCAATTGTGATAGCAATTAATTTTTATACCTCATGGTGCAACAACTTTTGTCGGTCTGTGTTCAATTGAAGCCACTCTCATCAACATAAAAGATCTTGGTTTGTCTTTCAGTTCTTATTTGATCAAAATATTGTCAAGTTCATTGAAATATTTTTTGAGATGGACTCTTTTGTAATAGCTCTGGTGCATTTCCTTTTAAGTTATGAAGGTCTTACTACCTTTCATTCTGACCACCTTGAAAGAAAACCATTCAGCCAGTGTTGTATAGCAGATGATTTTGGTTTTTCTTCACTTTAAGAAAAACTGCTGTCTGGGTTGCAATTCTTAATAGGTCTGAGTAGGTTAGAGGATACCCCAACTTCGCAAGGGGGTTGAAGTGGTCTTTTTGACATTCTTCGTGGGGGATGAGAGAGGGTAGTCAGAGAGCTATCAAATTTGACACCTTTGTTCTTTCTACGTTGAAGCCGGAGTGAGGATTCTGGGACACCACAAAGCTTTGCAGCCTTATGTCTGGACCATTTCTTTTTCTTGACCAGACTGATGGCCCTTAACCATTTGATTTTCCTCATAGGCTTGTTGGTATTTCCCCTGCATTAAGCAAAAAACAGCACCGACAAAGATGGAAAAGGGATTTTTAACATCATATATCCCAGGGAAATATTTTATGAGCATTGAAATGACTTTAGAGGTCTAGCATTTGTAGAAAATTAGTGGAATATTAGTGAAACATAGAGCACATCATTTGCACTCTACAACAATACTTTCCCTTTAAGGCAAAAGTACTTTGACCCCACTGCACATGAAACTAAAAAGAACATTTCATTGCCCAGTTTGGCTAAAGTCATTTGTACGTAGCCTATACACAGCATGTTAGTAAACAGACCGTGAAAGTGGCAGGCCCACACAACTTCACTTGCCGAAGAAAATAATGGATTACTGACACTTGCCTCACAGCTTCTGGCCAAAATGTTGCAGAAGAAATTAGGGTAATACATTTAGGTCTCCTGAACGATATTCAGAGGAAAACTAGTCCCTGAACGTGACCGTGTAATCTGCTCCTTCTAGTCACTCCTTACTACGGTCACTGGCCGGTATGTATAAAATTTCAACCATTTAAGCCAAACCACAAAATATATGATTCCATTGACAATTTACACGAACACAATGCTTCCAATCCTGCTTACATACTAAAGTTACCTTCTTAATGGTTTAAAAAGACCACTTCCATGGCAAATTTGGGCAAAATAATCCAGACTCATTGCCGTAAGCTTGGAAGTTCTGATTTCTCGCTTTGATGTAACTTCTGCACATGACCGGAAAAAGCAGACCGTTGGGGGGTAACAAAATTGTAATAGCCTGCACAAGTGTACTGCTGCACTGGTTTTCAGTTCATTGTTGGACGTACCATATACCAAAACGAAGGCTTACTAGCTGTGCGCGCTGGTCGATACAATGACACTGCGAAGCAAAGTGTGTCCGCTCTTTCTGTGTGATATAAGGCGTACAGTGCACAGTACTCTATACGAAATGAGCTATCCTAAAGTAGGCAAATTCTCGCCGTTCTACGTGACCTCTGACCCAAAACAGGATCACGTGTGAAGCTGCCTTAGGGGAAGAACTACACATTGACTTTACGTTACGAACAGAATTATTGAGCTAAGATTCACACTTTTCGATTCTTTTAAGAAGTTACTTGAGTGTTAGGTAAACATGATGCTATAGATCATCTGTGTAAAGTTTGGTGAGAAAAGGTACCTTTTTGAGGACGTGAGGATGACGGGACCCACGCGTCCTGGCAAATGAGCTGAAATTTTGTGTGTGCCGGGCAAGGGCCCAGAAATGGAGTGTATAGTATAGGAACGTAATGCTGGGTCCTGTTCAAGGGCTAGACAGGAAAACTAGCCTAGCCTTAAATGGGTTCATTTGCAAGAAAAATTTGTTATAATTTGCAAGAAAAATTGGACTCCGACAGTCCAATGCCTAGGATTTTTCGTTGCCATGGTGATATGGAGAGATTTGTGTTAGGCTTAGGATCTACTGGGTGCGCGATATTAGGGATATTAACGATACACAGTAGGCCTTGGCAGTATATGATATAGCCTAGGCCTAGTCACATTACGCCTTGGCTAGGCCTTATTACCTAACATTGTTCGTTATGCCTAAAGTAAAACCAAAACACAGCTCACTCTTATCGGATTTGACTGCAGGTGGACTTGGTGCAACATCTTCTGCGACCCCGGACGCTTCACTAGTACCCCCAGCCGTGTTTTCGGGAGAGTTGTCGTTTTCCATTTGATCGTCTCCTAAGCAAAGCTTACACGGAACACAG
This sequence comes from Holothuria glaberrima, assembly GCA_009936505.3. Lineage (NCBI taxonomy): Eukaryota > Metazoa > Echinodermata > Holothuroidea > Aspidochirotida > Holothuriidae > Holothuria > Holothuria glaberrima. The sequence continues at coordinate 619 of WURT03019322.1, read as the reverse complement.
AATTGCAGATTTAGGCTAGTAGTGTGTGGGACGGTGAGATGGGGTAATCGACAGTTTTTAATCAAGTAACTTGAGTACTTCCACATATCAAAATTCAATTTCCTGTAGGGAGCACCAAAAGTGCTTACCACTTTGGCCAAAAATGTTTAAGTTGAGTTTTCATCATTTTTATTGAAACCTGAATTCATTACTGCAGCGAACATTTCCTAAAGTAAACTTTTTAAAATCCTTGTAAGGTAATGATGGCTAGGCCATAGATATTAGGGACTTGTGAAATACATGCAGTAGAGCTGAGCAGGATATCCTGGTGTCATACTCACAGATGGTTGTTCGTATCAGGCACTGGACCATTCAATACAATTTCAAGTTGAGCTGCAGATCTATCATCCTCATCCTCTATGCTCTCTGGACGGAGTTAGAGACCTACATATACAGGGTCGTAGCCTGGGCTAAATACCTGGGGGGGGGGCAGTACGAGACAGCGTCCAGTAGCGTACTTCAGTCTTCAGTAAAAAAAATCCAAAAAGGCTAAATAGAGCCATCATCACGGAGCACACAATCAACAGCCGATAAGCCAGCAAGGGAGACACAACCACCACAAAAAGTGCGAAAGTGCTCA
>WURT03019311.1:0-15914 GCA_009936505.3 Holothuria glaberrima | reverse complement strand
ATATATATATTGCTTATTTGGGATTTTGAAATTAGTGGTAATTACACTTTTTTCCTTTTGCACATCAGTGAAATGTGAGATGTACTGCACTGTAGCCTCCATCAAACATAATTGTTTACACTGTACTGAGCAGAAAATGGGCAATTAACTATTGTAGGCATGCAGTATAGGCTACATGTCTTTGTCTCAGAAGTGCCAAAAGCTGTTTTGTTTGAAAATGCGGAGGAAGTAGATGATAGAAGAACTTTAACCATCTTTGAAGAATGTCAGGCCTTAAAAATGTTGTCAATCTGTCAATATTTTTGTGTTGTTTTTTTTTTTTCAGATTCACCAAACAGAAGATGGGACTACTTGGATCTGTGGTAAAGTTACTTGTGGTTGGTGTATGTGGTCTGGTATCAGTGATGTTGATTAGAACATTTACCTTCCCCTCTCAGCAACCAAATGTTGGAGAATGTTCCCCAGATGATGTAGACTTTATTAAGTTAACTGATGAAATGATAACTCATTTTCAAGATGCCATCAGAATCAAGTCCATCAGCTGGAATCCTGAACAGATATCTCTGCCAGAAATACTGGAATTTCACAAGCATTTAGAAAAATGTAAGTTAAAAATGACTTGTGTTGGTAGTGCTCTGTTATGTGTTGCTGGGGTGAAAGTACTGTGGAACATGAGTGGGTTTGAACTTACAGTATAGGTCAGGACTGGTGCCATATAATTTAAGTTTTGTATTCTAGTCTCTATGAGTGTAATGCGTCTATACACATGTGCAGTGATGATTTTACTAATCCTAAAAATCAGGCTGGGAGTTACAGAATATCAGAATAAATTGTTGATGCATCCCACATTACCTTTGTTTATGAAGTCAAAGACCCTTGGCCCAATAAGAGTCCACAGAAAATTTCAGCAATACTTTTTCTATTGTTACACAGTAACTAAATCCCTTCAGAGAAATTTCACCACTCTTTTAACGCTTTAGAGAAAGTTTCGATTTTTTTGGCTTTTAAATAGGTTTCCAGTGAAGTTTTCTGCCTTTTTCAGTGCATTGGATTATGCTTTGTTCTTCCACAGCTTTCCCCCTTATCCACAATTCTAAACTTGTTAAGAGAGAAATCATAAACACCTACAGCCTTCTTTATACAGTTCAAGGGTCAGACATGTCTCTTAAACCATACATGTTAACAGGACACATGGATGTGGTACCCGTAGACCAGCAAGACTGGGATGTGCCACCTTTTGAGGGCAAAATTGTGGATGGCTACCTGTATGGAAGGGGGACTATTGATAATAAAAACACAGTAATGGTAAGTATAGTTTTTGCACTTGGGCCAGCTGTTCCTTAAAGAGTTATGGTCATATTTAAGCTTGATTTATTATGCAATAGAAGATTTCATGTGATGTCACGTGAGTGAGATGCCCAGGCATTGAAGGGCAAAACACACACGCATTAAGCGTATCTACAGCACACATAGGGCATAGCCATAGATACTTTGACACAATGGATGCGTGCCCTTCAAAACCAAAGAGAGGTGCAATCACGTGATGTCAGAGAAACAAGGTCTACAACAGGGTTAGAGTCTGAAAGTCAACCTCTCCCTGTCAATCACCAAATTTAATCTTTTTGATAGGCAAAGTTGTGCAGGCTGAATTGCCTGACTTCCTCAGTGCAGAAGAATAGTGCAAGCCACAGATTTAATTGCATTTGGTCATTGCCATTAGGCAAGACACTTGAGCCGACCAACCGGCCAAGAAAACACATCAATAAGCACGCATGAGGGAAGCACAGATTGAGCACAGATAAACTCTCCGGATTTTCATACCAAAAACTGGGAAAGGCTGTCAGACTTAAACGTACTTGTCTGCTATATGCTCTTTAGTGATATATTATGAAACTTGAGGTAGAGTGGAACTTGTGTTAAACTTTGCCATGGTTGTTTTCTATTTTAGTTTGATTACTACATTCCACCATGAATTTTCTTTTTTGGAAAACTTAATAGTTTCCATACACTTTTATATCCTTCAGTATGATTTAAGTTTGGGACACCTTCATGCCTTGTTATGTTCACAAAATTTGTAGTTAACTTGATGTGGAGGAAACATACACCATCTCATGAAAATAATGTCCAGTATACTGTAAGATGCAGGACTGTGATTTCATATTTCTGATTTTATTGAGTTCAACTTACAAGTGCAACTAATATTCTATCTCATCACATGCTTTGCATTCCAGAACTACATGAGAGCGCGATGCTTGACTGCATGACTATCATTGTGTTGTTTGACTTCGTGACAAACACTTTGCCTTCACCATTCGTCTTCATAGTACTGGCACTGCTGCTGCATTCAGCCGTTTACAGCCTGAAGTATATGTTCGATTGGACATGTTGTGTTTTGTTCCTGTCTTAACTATCTTTTTTCCCAAATTAGTTTCATTGATACTTATAATGCAGGAATTGTTTGTTTGATAAAGACATATTGTAGTCATACATGTGACCTTTAGTCCTTCCCTCTGTACCTCCCTGTAACTACTGCGCCTTCCATTCACTGTCAAGATGAAATTTCAACACATATTTCCATGTACAGTCAGAGAACTAGTGTTTGCTGTGTGTGTCCATAACAAAATCTTAGAGTTGCCCATGTGGCAAAGTGTACTCTTGAAGAGCAGTATCCAATAATTAGAGACATGTCTAATCTAGTCATGTCAATGAAACTCCTCTACAGCAAGCCTTTTCCTTGTAAAAAATTCCATTACATGTAAAATGACAACACACCTTGCTACAAAATTTCAACCCTGACATTATTGCAAAGCCAAGTTTTTCTGTTTGTTATGTTCTCTATGTGTACACTCTTGTATACCAGCATCGAGACATATTGCAGATTAAAAATATATGTGCAATGCAAATAAATTAGAAATCTACTTAGAGCAAGGCTGAGTGAAACATGTATTGAAATAAGAGATAGCAGGATTGGGGAAGCATGTACTTTCAGTTCTTTCAGAATTAATTGTGACCCAACTTTTTGCTTTAGACAAAGTGACATATAACATTAAAGTCCTTATAAAATGGACTCAAAAATAACTCGTTGTGACAAGTTATCATGAGGTTGAAGTTCCACACTGTCATATTAGTGAACCATAAATACTATATCTATAGCTTCTCATGCGCACTCATGCTCACAAAGTTTCCAAATACAGGCCAGTTCAATCCTATAACTGGTATGGACTAGAGCATTTGGTTGGTAGTTCAGGGATAGACTACAGCTTTAACTTGATCGTTGTTTTTCTGTGGTGTGTTCAAGTGCCACATTCACCTACATGTATTGTAGCCTGTATTGGATTGGAACAAAGAATTAATAATGATGGATTTTCCAAAAGTAAATTGGACCATGAGATAAAAGGTGGAACATTTTAATATTGTCGCAACTGGTCATCAAGTCATCCAGCGGAGGTATTTTCAGTAGAAAATGAAGCCATTTTCCAATAGAAGCATTATCTACTGCTAATGTAATGCCACTTGTGCATCACTCTCAAGTATCTAGTTAGTCAGCTGTTTGTAATTTAACCTTTCATACCATAAGTCATGATGAATCGTTAGAACCACTTTTATCAGTAATAGGCTTGCTTCATTACATCTGTGACCTCAGTGAGGACACAAAATTAACACCTGATACAGGTATTTTTCACATTATTGGAATGCAATCAAAGAACTGTGACAACAATTTAGAACAAAGGAGAAGAAAATGCTTAGTTGAGCTTGTGCTAATTGTTCCTTACACTCTATGAACAGAACAACCATCTAAGTGCCAGGAGAGATTTAATTGGGAAATTCAAGCCATGGGTTGGAAATAACTGACATATACCTCACTAAGACAATAGAAAAGTGAGGTTTGAGAATCACCCTGTTAAACGGCTTCAATTCAGCATGTTAAGTTACTATACAGTTCTTTCCCAAGAGTGAGAGGTAGTGTCAGGCTATTTATGAACCTCTGAAAATTTAAAAGAAAATAACATTATTTCTCTTGTCTTGTTGCAGGGAATAATGGAAGCCTTAGAATTCCGTCTCAGGAATGATATCTTGCCAGTTAGACCATTGTATATTGCCTTTGGTCATGATGAAGAGGTATGCTCATATGTTCTTTACAATCTTTAATCAATATGTTTCTTTTGTACCCTGTAAGTTTGTTTTTCTTTTTCCTTCAAGTCACTGTGTAAAGGAAATCCCTTGAAGAAATGTCCTCCTAACCTATTACACATGCAGGTGGTTACTCACTTTTTGAAGGATGGGTGTCTGGTGATTAAAATTGCAAAATTAATTTCTCTCTTCTTTTGAAGGTGCTGGGTTTGCAAGGAGCTGGTGAAATAAAGAAAGTGTTGAAGTCTCGAAATGTGCAAGTGGAATTCCTACTAGATGAGGGCACTACAGTGGTCAAGGGTGTGTTTGGTGGAGTGCAAGCTCCTATTGCTCTGTAAGTTGGTGTTTCAGTGACTGGAATGACTAGAGTGTGCAAGAAGAGCCACTACTTCCTTCCCTTTCCTCTTTAGCCTATTCAGTATTTAACTTAATATTTACTTGGGTAAATTTTTGAAGGGAATATTTTGTCATGGTACCTTTGTATATACTCATTCAATGTAGCTTTTCAACCTGACAACTCCTGTGATGTCATTTAAACTTATCATATTGCACCTGCACACAAGAAATAATATAAGGTTTCTCTCTTTCCTTTTTTTGGATGCTTCACATGGTTTTATAGATTTTTTCCCTCAGCAGTCAGTATTATTCTTTATCATTTGTACCATGCCTCAAACAACCAAACAATCAGTTTTCTAGGTGTGTACATCCTTTGGAATGAAAAATACACCAATCATTGACTAAAGTATTGATCATTAATATCAGATGCAGAAGTTATTGTGTCTGCAATGATAGACTATTTACTGATATGAAACGGATGGCTCATTGCACAATAATGCAATAGAACAGTTGAACTGAGATAGCTGTATGTTGTATTTACATAATGAGATGGACTTGGGCCCTGTTTCATAAAGAGTTGTGATTGATCTTAAGTTTGATCTGTCATGCAATCGTCTTATTGAAATCAAACTTAAGATCGATCTTAACCCTTTATGGAACAGGGCCCTGTACTGGTAAGAGTCAGAGGTGCATAAACCAGGGAGATGCTACTCTAAGGGTGGCATCTTCCTGCATAAACCATGAAGTACCAGTGTTCAAACCTTTTTAATAAACATATTTAATAAAAAGGAGCGTTCAGCAAAACACTTATGTTTATATTTATGACAATCGATGTCCCACACAAACTTAGCAAAGTTTAAACCATAGGAGGAAGTTCCATAAGGCATTTTGACTTACTGTGGATTGCATGTTGGGAATAAAATAGTATACACATACCAAGTATTTAGCTTTTTACTAATATTAGGCAATGAGCTTAAAGTTCAGTGAGCTTTCAGTGTTAATTGAGTAAACAGAAAGAATGGTGGTTATGTCACAAGGAAACAGATCAAAGTTGTCTTACGAATATTGTGACAATACTCGAATTTGTTATTACAAACAATGTTATCAAGGACTAGTGATGATGTTCAGCACTGTGTATGGCAAGTAAAATGAGATCCCTGGTCCTTTTTTGTCCACTTATGCTCTGAAGGTGGCTTTTTTAGAAGCTTCAGGCAAGAAAAGCTCCTTTTGCACCCAGAGGATGATACAAAAAAGGTAAGATATGCAGATAAGTTTGTGTATTTTGAAAAATGCCATGTACTATGGAAGTATGATCTTAGCAAAGTTGGTAACAGACTGGACATGAATTCTAGTGGCGGCTTTTTCTCAGGAAGTCTCTTGCACTGTTAGGGTCACACTTCAGGTCACACTTCAGATCATCTGGCACACACCTGTGGTTATTCGCCATCCCTCAAATTAGGTCATCTGGAAGGAATACTTTGTTAGTAGGACATCACAGGCACTCTCACCTCTCACAATTGTGCATGTGTTTGGCGCAAATCTGCAATGGAGCTCAGCTTATAATGCATCCAGGCAAAGCGAATCCTAAACTCGTGTGATTTGGACATTTTGTCCAGGTTTCAAGTCGGGGCAATGACAACAGCCTCTCTAAGGTGTGTGGGTAGTAAATGCTTTCTGATAGGTTTTGATGGCTTATCAACTAGAATGTTATTCTCTGTGCACTTTGAGGCAGCCTCTTCAAAGAGAGCATTCCATGGTTCTGTGGAAGATCACTACTCCTCCATATCAGAAATGACTATGTTCCCCAGGTGAACAGCTTCTACAAGGTCAAGGTCTGTAGCTTGTAACTGACCAGAAAGAGTTACACCTTGATTTTCTTAGCAATGAATGCAAAATCATGAGACCAAAAACAAAGGAAGTTGCCGTTCAGTACAGCAAGAAGGCCTTTAGCAGCAATGGCTCTATCTCTTTTGGTGTCTTTGGCTAATTTGTGAAGGGTGATGATCACAGCAGGAAGGGTTTAACTCAGGGGCAAACATCGTACCTACTATTGTCTGACACTTGACTAGCATGTTTATGTCAGTCGAGTGTCAGACAGTCTCTTAAGCTCAACTGGTCGTTTATTGTTGATGTACTCTTTCCGGTTTTGCAAAAACTCTTGATTGGTGATGAGATTTGAAAAGCAGGAACATCTCCAACTGTACTAGACCCTGGTCTCATTGGTGCTGCACTGCCATCATTCTCATGCTGTTCCCACACCACCTGTAAGTCAGCTGACCCTAATAAATGAAAACAACATTTTTTACATTTGGTATTATTTTCAGTCATTACTTCTTCCATGAAAATGCTGATTTTTTCCATCAATAAATAAATGGGTGTGTTACCTATTAATAAAGATAGATCTCCCTAATTAAAAATTTTATTAAACAAGAAAGGAAATTTTTGAAAGACCGTAATTGTTGGTCTGAAAAACTTAAAATTTGGAGTATTTTTCCACATATTTGCTATTGAGATTGTTCAGTCAACACTCTATTTATATGCCTTTTCTTTTTGTCACCATTTTTTTTTGGTAATACATCCATATTTTTTCTTGGGGGGGGCATGCCCCTCCTCCCCAAGGCCCTACCTTGGCAACACCACTGGACATTACACCCCAAAATTTGGTAACCATAACTTAAAATCCTGTAAATGGTATGGATTTTGTTAAGTGCCTAGACCTTTTGTCTAATTGTGAAGTAATATCTTGAAACATGGGGCAAGAAGTAAGAGCAAACAGTGAGTGCCCCTCATTATATAAGAAAATTGTATCATTGAAAAGTGAGCATCTATAGTTTTAACTTCCCCCGTACCCTCCCTTGCTTAATCCCCTCCCCAAAAAGAATGCATTAACAAGGAATGTGGCAATTCAATCATCCTTCTCTTTGGCAGAAATTTTGTTATCTTGTGAGATGGGCTAAATCAGCTACTTATCCAGAGTGAAACTTACTTTGTACAAATTTTCGCATAAGTTTGATATTAATCCCAGTTGTTTTTTCAAAGGGTGTACATATTTCTTTATTATCAGTTCTTGTTTTAACATCTGTGCAAACCTTCGTTTGTGTTGAATATAGATTCATAGGAGTTTGTTGAATGTAAGGAATCCATCTTAAACACCATGGCAAGCATACTACCAGTGAATTAACAATTGGGGTGAAAGTTGGTGGTAGGTATTAATTAAACGGTGGTTGCCTAAGTGACTGTGCAAACAATTTCAAAATAAAATTTTCTTCAGACATCCTCTATTAAGACTTCTCCAAAAATTACTGGCATTAAAAACAAACAATTAATATGTGGTTACACTCAAGTGCAAATATTATAACTTGTACCATGAAGGTTTTGTTGATTAGAGTAGGTGCATGAACTTTTATGGTGCTAATTTTAGTGGCCATCAACTTTGAAGACTCAAACAAAGCTATTCTACTAGCCAGCTTGTGTGATATAGATAATACAATACTTTTTAACAGGGTCAGGAGTAGTGATCTGTTAAAATTATTGGGGGAGCCCCTGCTTAAGTGAACACTTTATGCCCCTGGGCATGGGCAAAGGGGACCACCACAGGTTCTCTGTTGGGGTTTAGGGGCAAAGCCCCTGGAAGCCAAGTGATTTGGTGCATTCTAGAGGATACGGATAACATATTTCTGATGTAAAAGTTCTCCCCAGGTGCCATTTATAGGCTAATATCACAATCATTCATATCGAAAATGTGTGTAACATTTATTTCTTCTATATACCTCTAAATAGTGTGGGGACATTTTACATTATGTTCCCCCACTAATAAATATTGAGAACAAGAGAATTACCCCCTGTTCATGTAATTGTATTGCTTCAGGAAAAAAGAAAGAAAAGAAAAAAAGATCTGGAGTGGATAAAGGGCATGGGAGAGGGGCCTTGCAAGGGTTGTGAAAAACAAACACATACAATTATTTTTAGTGAAATGTGCAAAGAGAATGCCCTGATTCGCAATCTGCCAATAGGATTGTTTTAAAAATGTAATGAATGCAGCTGTTCTCAAGGTACGGTTTTCTGCACATTAAATTACTTGCATTCCGTTTTGTGTTAACAGTATTTGTGTACAGGTTTTATCTGATTTGGTGATAGACCCTTGCTCTTGACAAATTTTTAGTGCAGTATTCACCTGATGGGATCTTTGTTCATACCCATTACAGGCTTGTTTCTCCTCTTTGTTGATTTTGATTATGTAAAATACTTTTCATGTCTTGCAGAGACCTCTCAGTTTGTGTGTCCAAGTCTGTGGACAATATTGCCTGTTTCATTTAGCTCCCAGGAATATACACTGCATAACAGGAAATTTCCATAAGGATAACTTTTCGTGATTCTGTACCTTGTACACATATTTGCAGAGTGAAGAATACGCTGTTGCACCTGTAAAGATCAACCAACATAGTCGTGCACAGAGTAACGAAAGTATTTTCCCTGGCCTCATATTTGAGATTAGTTACTATAAATTGGCTGGGAATTGAGCATGAAAATGAAACCCCCGTGGAAATTTTCCACTACACAGTATTTTTATACTTTCTCCACTCTTTTCTTTACAATATAAGAACCATAGAATTTTATTGTTGATAGATTTAGGTGCAGGAATCTTGGCTCCATCAAGTGAAGGTAATACCTAAAGGGAAAAGAAATATACTCTAAAGGAAAGAAAAAAGTGAGCAAATTATAATTAATACAACACATTGTAGTCTTCTATAGTTAGATTGATTGAGGTGAATACAGACTTGACCTTACAGTTACCATAATACATGTGACAGACATTCTGGTGACCTAGATTTCTTGACCAGACCATATTTTTCCCATGGTTCCTGAGGTTTAGTGACAAATCTGCTTTGAAAAGATATGACCAAGGAACTTCAGTTTTTTGTACTAAATGCCTGGTTATATCCTCCCAATTTATTAAATTCAAAACTGACTGGATAGTTTTTAATAAGGTAGAGAGCATATTTTTTTATTTTTGCTCAGAACCCTGGTGACATTATTTTATGAGCTCACTTCACATGTGTTCCAGTATGTAACTGTTGGTATGCAGTACCAGAGTATTCAGTCATGACATTGCATCTTCATTATACCAAACACTATGACAATTGTTCTTTCAATGATTTTCATAAAAAGCTTGTGGTCTATAGCATCTGGTTTGACTGAAATCCACATGATGAGCAGCCAAAACTTTAAACTGGACTAACACCTACTCAAAGCTCGGTTTATGTAAACTCAATCATGACCCTTGACCCTCCTTTGTAATTGCGTCATGACCTCAAATTATCTTTCTTTTATCAGTGTATCATTGTTCGCATTCATTCTCACATAAGGCTTTTGTTTTGGTGCTACTGTGGTATTGTATCGAAAATTGTCATTTCTAAAGTGTTGTTTTGGAAATATATTTTTCAAGAATATCGTCTGCTTAATCTGACATATATGTTTAATGAAGGTTTTTCTTTTCCTGGAGCTAAAATAGTTTCTCAGAATCTGAAATATCTGGCTTCTGCATATCTTTATTATACTTGACTATTGTAAAAGCATGGGTGGTGATCTCTCTTTGAAAGGGGGATATAGTCAGTGGTATTGTGGCAGTATCCAAGAAGAGTGCCACCACTCGTTGGCACAGAGCGTACTTAGAAAATTTTGGCCAATAATATCCCCAAGATTACCAGGAAGTGACTTGCAGAAATTTTTGTAATCTTTTGATTTTTTTGTTCTATTAAGAAGTTTCCTTCATAACTATTAACTTTTTTACATGATTTCTGAATCTTCTCAGTTGATTTCATGTGGGGAGGGGATAAAGTATACAGTATCCTCCCCTTCCCTCCCATCCATTTCCATATATCTCCCCATTCCCCCTCCCAAGGGTGGCTGCCTATGTGTAGAAGTAAGAGAAGTAAGAATGGCATTTTAACTTGCTCATACTATTGATGAAATATCACCTTCTTTGCAGCAGAACAGTGGAGGGGTCTTGAGTCATTTCTGAATTAGGCAGGTTAAAATTTTCTCAGGCAGAATTGACAAATTATGTGAAATCTTTTGTGAACTCTGCTTTACGTGATATGTTTTCATATCTATAATTTGTCCTTGACAGAATAAGTGTTGCTGAGAAAGGAGCAGCTACACTCAACGTATCTATAGATGCGGTACCGTCTGGTCATTCGTCAATGCCTGGTAAAGAGACTAACATTGGTGTGCTAGCTAAAGCACTATCAAGGTAACTACTTTTGCATGATTGGAATATTTTCACAAACCTGTTATATAAACATGTATAATTTATAACAGTTGAAAGATTTTGTCTCAAAATGCTGTTTGTATGGTATGGATATTGTCATGAGTACATGGTAAAGCTGTGAATGTTGAAATATTAAAGCCCCGCATATTCATAGACATGAAAGAGGTTTGCTGACAGCCTGCTGTGTGTGATCAGTGAGCTAGATTAGGATGTAGGGGTGGATGGGTTTGGGGGATAATTTTTGAGATAACACGGTGCTGGGAACAAGTCTCAATTTTTACCATTTATGTAGAGGTACCCTTTTAAGTTGGAGTTGTGCTATTCAAAAAATGAATAATTCTCTAATCTGTGGTTATATAAACACACTCAACTGACTGAGGGATATGCTTTGGTCAGTCAGGTGAGTCCATTGTTTTCAAGCATAGAGGGAGCACTTGATTGAAGCTTTATTCAGTGGCAAGCAAACAGAACTGTTATTGCAGGTGTATTGTATCACTTTAGTAGTGACTATAATACTCAGGTAACAGAAAGTCCAGAATCATAAAAGGTACAGGTAGTCCATCTGGAAACAGATTAGAAGAGGATTAAAGAACAGTTGCCCCTTTAGTAACCTGTGTTCCTTTCTTTATTGTGTTAGGCTTTAGGGGGGCCAATATATAGCCACACCATGGGCTTCCTAGTAGTAATTAAGTTATACAATGGATGGCACATGTTACTACCTGTATCACAGGTAGTTATTTTTGAATGAGGGTATACACATCAAGTACTGCATTTCTGACTATTAATTGGTCAAATTGTTATGTTTTGAATGAGCTGGTACCTGTATACTAGCTTAGTGGTTTCGACAAACTGTCTGACTTGTGCCATTTAAACAGATGGCTTTAATTTTGTCAGTACTTGGTTGGAAGTTACTGTGAAGTTGGCAGATTTACAATTTACAGCTGTTTATCAATGGAATGACTAATAGGGTAATTGCACCCGAAATACTTTTGTTACAGACTGCATATATACCTGTTATGATGTTTAATTCCTAAATCAACTGTTATTGTTTAACAGAAGTTTTAAAACTTATGTATATTTCAGTGCCTTATTTTTTTTTTTAATGGGCCATTTTTTGATACCTACTGGCCTGTGAAAAGGCCCTATATACACCTACAGAGCAACTTAAAGTGTAACTATAATTAAGTCTCAAAATTTCAACAGTTATGTTTGAAAGCTTGAAAAATGCATCTTAATGATCTAACTCCATCTTCACAGGACATTCTTGATCTAAGATGTAAAGTGTTGAAGCTTATTCACTGAATTTAAAATGGTGGATCGTGCAATAACTTGTAATGTCTTTCTTTTACTACCCAAATTATAGGCTATGTGATTCTTTGCTTTTTTTTTTAAAAGCGACTGCACCTTGTGCCTAAATTTATCCTCACTGCCAAACTGTTATAGGGTGACCTGGCTATATAGCCCTCTGGCTTTGAACATCATACAATCAGGGGCAGTGCCAGGGTATTTTGATAGGGAGGCAAAGCATGGCAGGGGTGAGTGATTGCTGTCATGGGGGAGGGGGTGTCCCTCTCCCCTTAGACAAATTTTTGGTAAGTTAAGGTTGCAGCTTAGATGCAAAATGGTGCTGTCTTTGGTATATCTCTTGAACTGATCATATATGGCTGGAAAATGTTCATTATTTCATGAATTCTAATCTTTGGTTGGGTGAAAGAGGAGAGAAGCCTATGTTGTCTAAGAGAAGGGTATGTTGTCAACAAACCTCCAGAAACCCCCTTTTGGATACTTTACCACCTTCAAAGTTTTTACACAAAAATATGTGCATGGAGTCCACAGAAACATTCTCGAACTATTAAGAAAATTTCATTGCTTCATTTGTGCATTATAAAGGGTATCTAAAGGCTGCAAACACCAGAACAGAATAGGGCCTCCTGGAAGCTCTGGATTAATTGTTTGGATCAGATAGGCCTACCCCACCTCTCCTCTTCTTCTTCTTTCTATTTGGCTTCCTCCTTTTGTCTCTTTCGTTTTCTGCTTTTCTTCTTTTCCCTCTTCTTTTCCTTCTCTTTTCCCCTTTTCTTGAAAATGATGCCCCCTGTCCCGTGTGGCACCACCCCTGCATACCATGCAAGGGAACAGTATATGCTCCAAGGTCATATAAACATCTTAATCAATTTCAAAAGGAAACAAATTCACTTAATGTGAGTTGTACGAGAAGAGCATCACAAATTATCTATGCAATCAACTATTTCAAATTTAAGTGAATTAATTTTAACATTTCAAATCTCAGCAAAGGAGTGAGCTGTGATAATGGGAGTTCACTGAACTGAATTCATTTTCCAACCTTTAAAATATATATTCTTTTACTTCGTGACTTTAGGTCCACTTTAATTGTCTGAAGGCTGCAGGATATTCATAAGACAGAGTATGTTAAATTCATGTGTGTTTTAGGCAAAAGAAAATAATGAGAAATAAGAATGTGAAACTATTGCCCAAAGTTGTTAATTTATAATCTTGTAATATGTTCCTATAATTCTTAATTGTGGTGATAAAATAGACTGATCCAAAGTTCCTTTGAAAGATATATGATCCACATTTCTCCTTAAAATGTGAATAGGTAAAGGGTCATGGAAAGATTTAGCTTCTTCTGAATTATTTTCTTTCAATATTTATCATTTTAATTACAGTTCAGCCTTGCATTCTGGTAACACTAGGGCTCACTACCTGTAACAGAGTACTTCTTATCTGTCTCAAACTATGTTGGTTTGGCCAGCATAAGTATGCATGTGTGGAAGTATACATTTTAACAAGCTAGTGTTACTTCATGAACAAGGTTCTAGCTAGAGCATATTTAGTGCTGGGCAGCAGTTGCTTTACGAAACGCTGTCCTGGCAAAGGGGTCTAAGGGGGAGGGGGTGTCTCATTCCCCTTTGAGAAACTTTTGTATCTTTAAGGGGGCTTAGACTCAAAATGGTGCTATCTTTTTCAATTTTTTGACCTAGGTATATGTGTAATTTCATTCAGTTTTCAGTTGGTGTTTAATTATTTTTATGTTTTTGGTATTTTTACCATTTTGTGGAAAATCTGTGCCGGGCAGGGCAGTACATTTGACCTCAAGTGCCGGGCGCAAATAAGGAGTGCTGGGCGGCCGTGCCCTGTGCCTCCCACCATAGCTAGAATCCTGTTCATGAAATTTAAATGAAGTCCAAATCAGAATAAAGCATGCACAATTGAACAGCCAATGTCTTATTGGTTATATGTATGTTAATCAGAAGTTGTGTGACAATCAGTGATGGAAGGAATATATTACATAGAGCATGGAAGTGGAGGTAGTACTTCCATGCATGGAGCATATCTCAAATATTAGTTTCCCTGCCCCAGTAAGGTTTATTTATGTAGCAGGTAGCAACCAACCAAACAGTAGTGACTGCACAATGCAGGGTCATTGTGTAGTAGCAGTCTTGTTACTGCCTCTTCTGTGTGTAGAGTGTATGAACTGGGCTTAAACTTGGTTCATCTAATGACATTATAAGTATACATTCCTATTAATAGGTGGGTGTCATTTGACTAGATTAGGATGTAGTTACTGTAGTGTGAAAATACCTGAAGAAAGTTTGCCTGCTTAAATTGGCCAACAAGAGGCATTGTTCTCTGCTCAGGCTGGTCAACTTGTGTACATGAGAGGATTAGCTCTATTTATTACAAGTGAGTGATGTACAGATTGTTTGCTTTAACTAGGTTGCCCATTGTACAGAGTTGTATTGAAGAAATACAGATTCTCAGGATCTTAGTATTTACTCTGAAAAATCATGATGGCACAGTAATAACTTTGTGTTTAATTTAATTATTTTATTTTTTCAGAATTGAAGAAAATCCATTTCCAAGTATGTTTGGTCGTGGACCAGAAAGAAGTTTGTTTGAAGCTATTGCAACTGAAGTAGGTTGACTGGTTTTTTGTTATTTTCATATTTTTTATTGATGATGGGAGAAACTGAGATGTCTCATAATTTCATACCGCATGGAATAGAATGCTACATGTTGCATATACAAGGCCATGTTAGGAAATAAATCTGGAAGCATTGTTTGTCTATACATGCTAGACACAGTTTTAAAAACATGTTAGTTTCAAACTGTTTTAATTATGTATAGATGGGTCAGTTTATTTCAAAACAGTTATCTGACTCCCTAAAAATTCTAAACAAGGATTTTCAATGGATGGCTTGTAGTAGTTTTGCACATATAAGGTTCAATGTACAAGTCTACTGCAATTGGATCAATTGGTGTGTTGTAAATGAGTCAAATTTAAAATTTCAGCCCATGTACACAGCTGTCTACAGTATGTCTAAAAAGACAGGATAGCTGGCCAGAAGACCAAAGTTTCACTTGGTCAAAGGCTCACTAGACCAAAGATCTAGTAGACAGAAAACATACTTAGGGTTACAGCTATGGGTAGAATGAGGGTTACTGTTAGATGTAGTATGGAGATTAAGAGTAGAATATGAGTTAGCCTGTGGTATATGATTAGGGTTAGGGCTAGGATTAGGATTGATGATCTAGTGAACCCTTGATCTAGTGGACTATGCCCTCCAGAACGGTGTTCATATCAGATGATATTAAATATATTTCATGTGCTTCTTGTTACTTAAGTTTGCAAAGTGTCTGTTGTGTTTAAACAGTTATTTGCTACTTGAATACTTATGTCATAAATTGACATAATTAATGAAGTTCTGAAGTTCTTTATTTCCAAGATAGCGATTACAACATGTAAAATACAACATCAGAACAATTTCGTGGTGCAACGTGGGGAAGACCTGACAGAAGCAAAGCTTATTGAGGTTGGGCCACTTTTCCCAAATAAGAACAAACAAAAAACAGTTTGCATGGAAAGCTTAACAATTACTACATGTAAGAAACAAAGAGAAAAACTAACACAGCATAGAGATAAGAGAGAGGAAACAGAAGGAAAGAGGAAAAAAGAAAGAAAGAAAGGAGAATCCACATACTAATACTAGGAAGTAAATATCTTTTCTACCTCCTCTAGCCATCCGTTATTGAGAATCCTGCATTCTGATTGGTTAAACACTGACCTGTTATTCTCTAACACACGGTCAGTAAATGTAAAGACTGATAAAAATGAAGTTTTTCACACATTTTTGGTGGTAGAATAGGAATAAAC
>WURT03019289.1:942-15915 GCA_009936505.3 Holothuria glaberrima | reverse complement strand
ATCATCATCATCATCATCATCATCATCATCATCATCATCATCATCATCATCATCATCATCATAATAATAATAATAATCGTCGGTCTTTGTCGTCGTCATCGTCATCATCATCATCATCATCATTATTATTATTATTATTATGGTGAAGTGATTGTGATATCCTGACCTAGGCGCAGGGCTGCTTACTCTCCTCAAAACCTGTAGTCAGGTAGTACGTCATTTTAGTAAGCAAACACCAGGACGCTGATGTACGTAATGCACTGAGACAGTGTGTACGAGTAGTAGGCTATGGGCACGAGGCACTCCACGGGCTATTAACCCCAACCCAGCCCTACCCAATATTTTTTGGAAACCCTATGGTCCTCTGAATACAAAATTAAGTGGTAACAGTAAATATTTTGGGTTTTACTTATGCAAAATGGCTGTCAAAAACAAAATAGCAGCAGAAATTTAATATGAATACTTTGTAATAAATAGCAGTTGAGAAAATATTCCTAACATACTTTTGAGTCCTCTTAAAATTTGGTCATATCTTATGACAAAATTCCCAAATTGATTTGTGGGACCATTTTGGCAGGATTCAGGTTAACCAAGATGGCAGAAAAGCAATATGGCTGCCAACGGTATCATTACAATATTTTATGATAATTAGGGAAATAATCCTAAAAATATTTTCAAGACATTTAAACCTAAAGTCTGTCTTTATTCTGTAATAAATATTCAAAAAGTATTTTTCTAGACATTTTTTTGTAGGACCTAGGTCAACCAAGATGGCAGAAATGGCAAATGGCAGCCTATTAGCCCACATATTTATAATACATTGAAAAAATGTGAAAAATATTTACGAACAACATGTTTGAAACCTTTGTTCTTAATGTACGGCCATCTTTTATGCCAAATAATTAAAAGCATGCCTTCCTCAAGGAATCAATAATTACAATATATTGTAATAATCAGAAAAATAATCAATAAGTCATTTTTCTTGTTAATATAGCGGGTCATATTGTTTTTCTGCCATTTTGGTTGGCGTGATTCTAAGAAAAAACTGCCAAAACAAACAAATTTTGATCATTTGTCTTAATTAATGGCCAGATAGTAAGAGTACCTGTGTCAAACATATATTTCATAAATACTTTTCTCATTATTCCAATATATTATGATACTTATATGCACGGCTATTTTGCTATTTCTGCCATCTTGGTTAATGTGAATTCTAACAAAAATATTACTAGCGGTATAGCAAGGAATTTATGCGATGGCAATGTCGTATGTGTGTTTGTACGTACTTAGATTGTAAACATGATATCTCAACATAGCAATGACCGACACTTTTCATATTTGGTATATAGATTCGTCATGTTGAGAGGAAGAACCTTATTGTTTTTGGTGGAGGTGAAAGGTCATCTGGGGTCAGCGGAGGTTAAACTCGAAAACCTTGTAAACACGATATCTTGAGGTAGTAATGACTGACACTTTTTATATTTGGTATGTAGATTTGTCATGTTGACAAGAACTCTATTGTTTTTGGTGGAGGTGAAAGGACATCATCCTCGGTTTTTGGTATCGATGAAAGAGAAACCTATGCGGTCATGAAGGCGTATGTGTGTATGTATGTGTGTGTGTTTGTGGCGCGTAGCTTGTGTGCACGATATCTCAAGAAGGGAAACTCTGACAGTTCTCAAACTTGGTACATAGATGCCCCATATTGAGAGGAAGGAGCCTATTGTTTTTGGTGGGGGTCAAAGGTCATCTTGAATCACAGGGGGTCAAACTCTGAAAACCTTTTGTGCACAATATCTCAAGGTAGGAAGCTTGGATGAATTTCATACTCAGTATGTAGATGCAATTATGGTAAGAGGAAGAACCCTATTGTTTTTGGTGGGGGTTAAAGGTCATCTGGGGTCACCAGGGCTCAAACTCTGAAAACCTTGTGTGCATGATATCTCAAGAAGAGAAACTTTGACAGTTCTCAAACTTGGTACATAGATGCCTCATATTAAGAGGAAGAACCTTATTGGTTTTGGTTGGGGTCAAACGTCATCTGGGGTTTCATAAAGAGTTACGATTGATCTTAAGTTTGATCTGTCATGCAATCGTCCTATTGAAATCAAACTTAAGATCGATCTTAACCCTTTATGAAACAAGGCCCTGGGGTCACCGGGGGTCAAACTCTCAAAATCTTGTTAACACGATATCTCAAGGTAGGAAGCTTGGATGAATTTCATACTTAGTATGTAGATGCGTTGTGGTAAGAGGAAGAAGCCTATTGTTTTTGGTGGAGGTCAGAGGTCATCTGGGGTCACCGGGGGTCAAACCCTGAAAATCTTGTGTGCAGGATATCTCAAGAAGGAACCTCCCCAAGCTTTTCAAAATATAGTTGCTTTCAGTTTACCAGGGTAATGAAGTCATCGAAACCTCAATGCATTTTTGCATTCTGGTTTTGTTATTTTGTTATGTGCTGTGATGTTGTCATTTTTGATGGTAGGCGTATCTTGATCCACTGTACCTCTTCACCAATTTTTGTGATAATTGATAGACGTCATCCAAAATGGCAGATGTTTCAAAAATATTTTATACAATCGATAAAAAATATCATTGACTGCGAAGTCAAAGGTCAGTCACCTAAAAAAAAATCTTATAAAAAGTCACAGTTAAATTCTACACATACAAGGTGAATGTCAAAAATATATGAACGAATTTCAATTTTTGCGCGTAAATTAAAAATTTCAAATTAAAAAACACAGAAAGAAACACTACATAAAACCAGCCACGGCCTTTCAAATGGCCCAATTTTCAGGTCAATGAATCAACCATTTTGAGTTTTGGACGTCAAAAGGACCAAAAAAAAAATGGCATTTTCCCATCATTTTTTGTCTTTTTGTGCATTTTATTGTGCCAAGACAGGCGTGCTATGCGCCTGCGCTATACATATATTAACGTCCTTCCTTAGTGCTATCTAAAGTTGTGTAATACTTTTGTGGTTCTATTGGATATCTCTATTACTTAACCTGCAGAACTCCCTGGAGGTGGGTCACTCCATGTTTTTTTTTACTGCCAGATAGAATCGACGACGCTGAGTTCAATGGTGCAGGTTTCAGCTAGATCGGATATTGTGTTGTTGGAATAAAGTCAAAATTGAGTTATCTGAAGAGCGTCCTTATTCTCCTAGGTGGGTCATCAGACACCAAAACATTTGGAATATGTTAGAGATCTCGGAAATGTAGGTTAGTAGGTTATGCTTAGAAGCATCTGACACCTATCTCGAGATTTAAGGTAAAAAGGTGAACGAACAGATCCAAGAGAGTTATATAAGTTATTAAATAGCTATTTTATTAAAAATATCATTTAGGGGCCACTTAAAAATGTATTTCTCATTAACAATAAATGACATAAATAAACGGTTTCTTGTATATACCATTAGTTTTAACATTAGTTTTATTTATTGCTTGGCTAATAAATGCACGTAAAGTAATCGTTTAAAATTGATAACATGAAAACATATAAGAATAATTGAAAAGTTGGCAAAAGGGACGTGGGGCTTTTTCATATCTTATATCTCAAGAACGAAAATTCCAATGGATGTTGGGATTGCGGCATTGTGATCTGCGGGCTCGAATTAACTATTACATGGTGTTACTGGAGAGATTTGAGGGGATGGATGAAAATTTTCAAATTTGGATTCCTTGGGTTACCCACATGTAAAATTTTAATTTCTTGATTTACAATTTTTTTGATAAAAACAATACATTTATTTCTATGGTAGATTTTTCATGCTGAATTTTATTTTTGGACTGAGAACGTGTATTTTCATTTTCGGACTGAGAACGTGTATTTCATTTTCGGACTGAGAACGTATATTTCATTTTTGGACTGAGAACGTGTATTGCATTTTCGGACTGAAAACGTGTATTGCATTTTCGGACTGAAAACTTCTATCTGATTTTCGGACTGAAAATGTGTCGGACTGAAAACTTGTGGGACTGAAGACGTGTCGGACTGAAAACTTGTCGGACTGAAGACGTATTGGACTGAAAACTTGTCGGACTGAAGATGTGTCGGACTGAGGGGTCCACCCCAAAATATGTGGGGTGGGAACCATGTACACAATTTACCTCTAGCAACCATAACCATGAAAATACATGGTGGGGAAATTTGGACACTGTAAAAACCACTACATATACTGTACTCAGAGAAGAATGGTGGAGGTACTGTTATCTGTAATATGCAAAACTTTGTCTTTTGTACATTTGGCTCATGGTAGAATTCAGTGGTGTGTGCATGCAGTTGCAACTGCTCCAAAAACTGATTACCTAATATACTTGACTTAAAGAGAAAATGCAGTCTCCCAATTTGAAGTAGTGTACCCTGGTACACTAGTTCAGGAATGGCATCAATCATGTGACGATATTTTTGTTACATACTTATTTCCTAAATTTATGCAGAATAACTCATTGGGTTACCCTCAATATTCAATGATTTTACACAGAAACATGAAAATACTTATGAGAGAAACAAGAGGAGATCTGTAAGATGTAGCAAATTTTTGAAAATAAACTTGGGGGGACTGCCTTCTCCCTTTAATTGGTGGGTACAGTTCTCGAGTGAAATCTCAAGATTATTACACTGCTTAGGTCAAAGGTTACCAAAGTTGGGTCAAATTGACTGTTTTTGGAATTTTTTCTGTAATATACAGTATACTGGATTTTAAGCAGCCATGTATAACCTTCACAGACATGCTTCACATTGATGGAAATTTTAAGGTACTAACCATAAGCATGAGGTCAAAGGTCACAAGGTCAGGAGGTCTTATGTAGGGCTGTACGGTATTTGGAATTTTAAAATCCGCCTCTAACGGGATTTGCTGGACGTATACAAAAAATAGCTCGATTTAGTCGAATGAAAGAACCGGAACATACTAGGTGGGGTTAAGTCTATTTTATTTGTATATATGTGAGCAGAATTTTGGCATTTTTATTGGTAATAGAACCAGATAGCCTATAAGTCTGTAATCTTATTACTATTATTACTACGCTTGTAATTTCCCGTGCAGAAAGTGTGGAATTCAAGTCTATTTTGAGTTTTTTGATTGAAACGTGGCATGTCTACATAGTTAATTGACTAAATATTTATACCAATCCTACTATTAGTACTATAAATGAGGTGTATTTGGAGGGGGGGGGGTGACAAATTGTTCAATAATAAATAGTACATTTCTTATGTTTACCTTGATGTAGTCTCTAAATTCTAAGGGGGGGGGGGCTAGAAATTGAAAATATGGAACCAATTAAGCCTTCAACAGTACAACTCTCCAACTCTACTACAGGGCTATATTGACAGTTCAACTTCATTCCTCTTAGACCCTACAAAAACTGAGAAACTTACTTATTTTTTCTTCTAGTACAGATCTGTTGAGCTAGGAGTCAGTATTACTGGAGTTGGGAGTGGGGGTGGAGGGATAGGCAAACCTTAATGATTTTTTTGAAAAGGAATCAATTACAATTCTTAAAGTGATATTCGATGTAGGTTTTAAATTTTGATTAGGAAGATTTTCATTATAAAAACTATGGTTTGCAAAGTGTGGGTAACCATGCTAATAGCAGTGCAGGGGTCAGGAATTTGCTGATAGGCAGTTTTATTGGTAGAAATTATCTTGGGAAGTTACCCAGTTGTCCAAGAACCATACAATATAGAACTATGCTATGTAATGTGAAATTTTCTCGATGTATTAATCATTGGCGTTATTTTTCATCAGTATTGAATCCATGATTTGTGAAGCTGATTTTAATAGTCAAAGAATCACTTGGCTTTCTGGTTAATTTTTTGTACTGTTTTTAGTTTACAAGAAACGGTACCAATATGGTTTGGTAACATATGTTAGTTTAGTTACATTAACATGCATTTTAGATATTCACATTATTTTATGTGTATCTTATCATATTTTAGATATACTATAGGCATTGAAGCTTAAGAAAGTACCAAATGAATTTCCCATACTTTGTGTGATCCTACTTTTCTGGACTTTCAAGATATGTTGTACTCATTATTATTCAAGCCCTGTTTGACCCTGTGATATGTTTAAACACATGGGATTTCAGTACTTTTCTTCTATTTGGTAAATATTTCAATTTGATTAACTGTGGGTTGATTCATTGACACTTTCAACTGTTTAACAAAATAAATCACTCCTACTTTTAAGTAACTTTATATCTATGCCTTCTTCTCTTTGTAAGGAGACATTTATTGGACCGTTTCTTGTGAATGTATATTCAATTAGAAACGAAATATACTTGTCCTTAGACAAGCTCAAAGAGAGAAAGTGGTTGTCTGTACCATTTTTACTTGAATTTAATTAATGCACACTTCCCTTTTTAACCAGACCACAAAGTCGTAAGTGTATCATATGGGGAGAAAGGTATCATTTATACATGGCACAAACAGATTTCTTGGTATGAAGTGAAACAATGTACAAAATGAATCTGCTGAACTGTTTGCTGAGCACAAAGAGTAAGTACTGGTAGTTCAGAATGTCAAAATCACAGAAGTAAACTGCCCTTGCCTAAGTTACAAATATAGCCATGGGTGAGGAAAATATTTTTGTGCTTTTATTTTTGAAATGTTTTAGGTCATTCTTATTAAGCTTAGTAATTGCTTTAAGCTTTCTTATCACACTAAAAAGATCTATTAAAGTAAGTGGTACTTGTTGTACTGGCATTCATGAAACCATAGAAATGCTATATACCTTGAAAAATTTCCATGTTAAATCCATGGGGTCGGTCGGTGAAACGTCACTTTCCCATGGCAACAACGTATTGGAGTGAAAACAAATGTATTACGCGTATTCTGCACTATAGTGTAGTGCATGAATTGTTTTCAATCCAGCAGTGTAGCGCGTAAAGTGTTCTCATGTGGTTATACTGCAGTCTGTTATTGTTTTCACTCCAAAGTTGCTAGGGAAACGAAAAGACCCGGATGACCGACCGGCCCCATAGACACAAACATCAGCATTAATAAAGGAGATGAAAGAGTCAGAGGCAACATTGCTGTCATATTCCAATCATGCTTTTTACAACTACAATTACACTACTTTACATCTTCTAAAAAAGGTGGTGCATTTTTCAGTCCTCACAATCATGCATTTGTTCAACATTTAGCATTTAACATATTTAAAGTGTGGAAACATGAATTGGTAAGCTCTAAGTAATAAATGAAATAAAAAAAAACTCAGTTTAGAGTTACTCATAATCCACAGGCTACTGTATCATGACCAGAGTTGATTACATATTCCACAGTTTCAATCTCAGTTGGGGTTAAACCTTGTCCTGTGTTTCCACTTGACCACAACCTGTCTTTCTCTATTTACCCCAGGGCTTGTCTAAATTCTCCCCATTCCTTGAGTTCTTTGCTTAGCTGAGGCCTCATATTTTGGGAACTAGAATTTTAATTTTGTTAGGCTATAGATTGTGTGATGAGGCTCTTGAATGGAGAGAAACATGCAGAGCTTTATGTTAATAGTGGTATATCCAAGTAGTTTTTGAGCATTACTACCTTGAAGTCTATTTGGTTTTAATTGCAAAGTATTCCATGGACTGAATCATTCTTGAATACCACATCAGATGACTTTGGTAACTGCTGAAGAAGATAGTGTTGATTGTTATTGTGCTTTGTTGTGATAGCTAAATGTTATTTTTGTAAAGTATATGAACAATACGTTACCTGAAGTGTTTATAACAAGAACTAGGAATCAATGTGTCTGGATAGGCTCTGAAGGAACGGTACTATAGGCGCTCCATCTTTATCT
Organism: Holothuria glaberrima; assembly: GCA_009936505.3. Lineage (NCBI taxonomy): Eukaryota > Metazoa > Echinodermata > Holothuroidea > Aspidochirotida > Holothuriidae > Holothuria > Holothuria glaberrima. The sequence continues at coordinate 8,117 of WURT03019289.1, read as the reverse complement.
ACAGAATCTTGCTCTTTGCCTTCCTCTGTGAAGGAAATTGATATAAAGTACTTATAGTTGCTTCAGTGTTTTTTTTATTTTGTATGGTGGCAACTTACTCATCTTTGCAGTATGATTTGTAACATTGAGGTGTTTCAATTTGATATAAGAGATGCAAAGTCTTAAGAAAATAAACAACAGATAAATTGAAGACTTGGAACGGAATATTTTTTATCAGCAGTCAGTCTCACAGGATGCGATATGTGGCCGTGTGAAAAAGTGTCAGTGTCTTTGCATACAAAACAAAATTTATTGAGTTTTGGACAGTTTGTTAAGGATGGTAAGTTGCAAAATTTTCATTTTGGTGGAATGTACCGGGGATTGGAAAAGTGCATTGCAGGTTTGCAATAAAAGGGATGCTTGTCTCATATCTAGTGTGAAAAGTTTTTCATGAACTTAAGTCAAAATAAAAACCTTGTGCAGTTACTAAATTACTTTTGGTATCCATTTGTGCAAATTAATGAGCAGAAAGGCCATGATTCCCTCTTCTACATGCATATATGGAGGTTTTGTGTGTTGACCGATATCTCAATTTAATTACAGTAATGTTACATTGTTTAAAATGTTTAAAATGAGCACCCCTATGTTGCTAAGTTTGAATATATGTTCAAAGGAGTTGGAAGTTACAATTAATATTTAATGTAGCTGCTTAAGTTGTGAATAACAAATTTTGGAAAAGATCTTACCAACTACTTTCCCACAATTGAAGATAAAATGTAGTATGCCTCTGTGACAGAAGACACAGTGATGAATCCAGGGGTCGAGCACTGGCATAGAGTGCATGTGCTCACCCCCCACCCCACAACTTGAATTTGCCTTGAGAACTTAAAGCACCACACATAAGCGTAGGAAGCTGTTTGACAGTGGGGGGGGGGAGTTAATGTTAGTGATCAATGTCCAGGGGGATGGGTCTAAGGGGAGGGTCCCCTATTGACTATTTAAGGTGCCCTAGATGCAAAATATTGCAATGTTTGACAAACTTTGAATTGTTTTAATTGTCATCCCTTTGGAAATCTTTTGACTGTTTAAACTAGACACTCTAATCTCACCCACGACAGTAAAAATTCTCCCAGCAAAGTTAACTTCAGGCTCCTCCTCCAAGTCAAACAGAACTTCCTGTGTTAGTAGTGCCATACACCTCATAGACAGCCACATTAGCCTGCACTGAGTTTTAATTAATTGCCCGAGGCAATATACTCCCTGGTCAAACACAGTGTTTGGGATAAACTGTCAAACACAGTTGACTGTATGATTCATTGTTGACCAATCAGAGTGAAACTGTATCGTTTGAATGAATGTCAATCAAAGTGCAGTTATAAACTGTATTTGGACCTATGGAGATAGTTCTAAATATGTTTGGTACGTCAGTTAGTTGCAAGCAACTTTCCGTTTGGAGGGATGCATATATCTCCTTTAAAGTGCCCTAGATGCAAAATGGTGCAATGTTTGACAAACTCATGCTTGTCATGTGGGTGATTCACGTTTGTTTATACAATATATCATATGGCAAGGAATCTCTGTCTAAACCTTTTGGCTTTCTGGTTTTGTAACCTCCATTTCAAAGCATGAAGCATTTTGCCAGTTAGGATGCTTGCTCACACCAGTGTTGCATGCTTCGAGGCCGGCCTCGAGGCTCAGAATTAGGTCCTCGGCCTCGGCCATTCATATCTCGGTCTCGGTCTAGGTCTAATGTCTCGATGTTTCGGCTCGAGGCCTGAACGAGGCATGGAATAAAACCTGATCACTTTCAGGTTACAAGATTTCCAAATTTTTGCCTACATCGTTCATCGCAATGATCAGAATATGTCACTGTTACTTGCGTGGACTACAGGCTAGAGCGTTGACTCGAGTTCCTATATATCTGTATAATTATAGAGAGTCCTGGACTCTATGTTGACTTACGTCGACTATAACGTACGTACCAGTATGTATACTGTACATACGAGGGAAGGACTGTAGCACTAACTAGACACTAACATTAGTACCTTACACTTTATTGAGGTTGCCTACTGTGAGTCGTTTGTGCATCGTGCATGGAGAAATTCTTGGACTTGTTTTTGTACAGTTTCGTCGAGGAGTCTTAGTCTATACGATAAAGAATGCAGTCCCCCACGGCGACTAGTCGCCCCGATGGTTTACCTGTATTGTGCTCTCAAAAGGACAATTTCTCTAATAGGAATCCAAAATGTTCGGGCTGTAGAGGAACCCCAGTTTCTTCAATAGTTCAATTTCGCATTGCCAGATGGCACAGGTCTTGTCCACCTTACCAAGTAGCATGTAGACAGAGTACACAGTTTGTGTGGAGGCCGTAAATTTCATCCCATGTCGCAAAGCCTAGGTACTCTGCTCTTCTGTTTGTTATGCGTAGCAGTCGGTGAGCGACTTACAGAGCAAAGTTTGGCTATTTCATAGGGTAGTCCAGGTGGTTCTAATAAATGTATGTTATCCCCAATATGGTCTAGAGCAGGGATGTCCAACCTACGGCCTGCGGGCCACGGTCGGGCCTGCCGAAAGGTTGCGTCCGGCCCGTCAGAAATGATCTATAGTGCAAAATTTTTTAGTAAGCAGATTCATTGATGGCAACTTAGGCTATGCTGTCCGCTACGGCATGTGATCAACCATTCCAATCTTTTATGAAACTGCGTATCCTACATTAAAATAATATGTTATTAATGTCCGTTTGTGTGTTCTTGTGAAAACGCACAAACTGTGAGATTCTCCCTGTGCACTATCATCTAGATACTCGTTAACATTTTGCATGTGTAGATAACTCCGACTAATACGTACGTAAAGTTCCCCGTTGCGGGTTTTGTTTCAATTTACGAAGTGAGATTGGACAGCGAACGGTTCAGGTGTCTATACACGGCTCAACGCAAAAAATTGAAAAAATGAGTATAGCATGTGGCCCCTCATCCATCATAACCATTACATGTGGCCCACTTCTGCAAAAGGTTGAACAGCTCTGGTCTAGAACCCCTACAGTTTTTATTTTTTCCTTTTTTGTTCTTAATGACCACATATTTTTTTTTCTGTGTAAGCCTACCAAAAGTTTTCGCACGCTTTGCAATATCAAGTTTAAGATTCAAAAGATCAATATCAAGGTGCAACTTGGCTCTTGAAGTATTTAGTAATATGATGCAAAATATGTCCTGCAATGGCAGGGATAGTTCGGCTCCTTCATATCCCCTTCTCACCACCCCTTTGGCATAGGTCTGTGGAAACTTGTGGTCACTGGCATGCCCCGTCAGCTTGTTGGGAAAATTTTATCGCCACCCATGGTTGCATGATCGGTTTACTCATTATCTTGGCTTTCAAAAGGGTCATATATGCGATAAAACTACACATTTTCGGTACGCTTTGCCCATTCTTCCTCAGTTCCGTTGCCTATAGCTAAATATATTACAAACCCTTTCCACCTTTTCTTGTATACATGGATTTATGTAAATGTCGGCAGTTCATTTCATTTCACTGAACCTAGTGAATGTTCTCTTGTGTCTGTCGTGTGGTACAACTAGTGACTCCAGGAGACGGGAAGTACAATTTAAGTTATGCATGATAGGGCACAACTGCTTTAATTGGTACAGATTCTTTCCAGTGTAGGCTTACCAAAACAATTGTGGCGCGCTTCGCGCGCTTTGCAGCTTCACAGTCTAGACTCCGAGAAAAGCATTAAATCAGCACGGAACAATGTTTCTCTAGTATATACAAATTTTATGAAGTATATGTCCCGCAATGGCATGGTCCAGTACACGGCTTTTCTTCAACTCTTTCCTCACCAACCCCTCAATTACATCGGGGCTGTCCAGTCGCTGCCCCTCCGTTGGGGAGTCTACCCCAGTCGGGCAAATCCTGCAGCCACCCCTGATCTTCCTGAATTACAGTAGGCAGAGATGAGTTATATCACATTTGAAAAGGATGCACATATGAAGTTACATGGGTGTCTCTCTCCTCTTGCCATTAACAAAAACGGTAAGCAGATCTCGGTCTTGTCTCGGTCTCGGATAGTTGAGTCTCAGCCTCGGATGGTCATGTCTCGGTCTCGGATAAGCCGGCCTTGGATACAACACTGGCTCACACCTTCTTGCAGTAAGCTATTAAGGAGTAAATATCCCTTGCCCATTTCCTGTTTGCTGTCTCCTCTTCTGTACATGTAAGCACAAGTGATTGTTTATTGAAGCATACCACAACCCTATGTGTGACTGGAACTACTGTGGATTAAGCCCAAAGGCAAATAAACGTCATCTGGCACTTTTGTATGCTCAGAGTGGAAGATCCAACAAGAGCTGGTTTGAGAAATCAGGCGATCGCCGGTGTTTGAGAGCTAAACAGCATCCGAGGATTTGCAGCATGGACAGCTTGTCAGTAATATTGACATCATCCTGAGAAGTTTATTTTAGTGGAAATAGTTCTTTGTCTTTTTGAAAAATTTATGTCACTGTATATCACTTTGCAAAAACTAAACTATCTAGCCATTGTAAAAATTTTATGCAGATATTTGATATACTCCTTATCTGTATTGCAGAAGAAGGTTGGCAGGCGTAATTCAGTTTTAAAATTGTGTTGAAGTTTCCATTCAGTTCATATTTGTGGTCCTCAACTACAAGTAGCAGATAAAGTTACATTGTTTCTTCTGTAACCAAATTTTTTGATAATGTAAACATATGAGAGGGTTGGGCAATTTATGAGCTTTTGCATGCCCCATGGAAAGCTCTTATCTTAACTCTATTTCAAGGTCAAAACAACAGATGAAAAACAAAGAAATCAAAGCATTGCTCTTCTGTAAGAGCAACATCACCCCTGCTTCAATGTTTCATTTTTGCTTTAGGTACATTTTGAAGCTTCACTTAAATATCTGTAGAACTGCAAGTAGGAACTGAATGAAACCTAAGTATACCAGATTGCTAAATATTTACTTCCCTTTTCTCATATTAATATTAATTTTTTGCTGAGACTGTCATGTACAGGTTAATGAAACTTTCCCCACAAATGACATTGAAATTGACTTACTATTGAGTCATCTGCACATGTGCTGTGCAGCAGCAATATGCAGAAGTCTTTATTTCAGAATTGATTTTTCTGCTTGTTTGTTTAAGATAAAGTTTACCAAAGTAATTTAATATTACCATGGAAACAAAAATACTGGAAGCTTACATAGCAAGGGTATCATACCAGTCAACAATTGTATTCCAAGGCTGTTAAGAAGTTATTTGTAGTATTAAAATTGTGGAAGTCCTATGCTACCTTGCAAAGGTAGTTATGTGGATCATTATAGGGCTATTATGGTAGGGGACTCTTGTGATAATTCTTTGTAACACTGTTGCTAGAAGGAGGGGACGTACCACACATATTGCCTACTTTACTATATTAGTCACTGAGACACAAACGATGCTGTAGAGGAAAGAGTACTGGCCCCGTGGAAATACAATTTATGTGAGTTTGTAGTTTAATATATATAAAACCAATTAAGTGTGTTTAGGCCCATATGTTGTAGGTCTTAGTCATCACATTAAGCTACATTCACACTGTTTACTAGTTGAACATGTACTGCTGTTGAGAAGACAAAATTCCAGTTACTAGACAGTACATCTTTATCTAGGTATTCTGTACGTCAAAGAAGAAAGTTTTTGGCATGATATGCTTTTTGACTCCTTGCCAAAGGCAGGCAAGGAATCTGTGCGATGGTGATGTCATGTATGTGTGTGTGTGTGTGTGTGTGTGCATGTTTCTATGGACCCAACATTTCATACAAGGTGAGGATCTTTTCTATTCAAGATGAGGTCCTCGATCAGGTATCTGAACAATAGATTGCACATGTCCTCAGGTGTGTGAACAATATACAGTCTATTGTTACGGTTAGGGTTAAGGAAGGAAACACAAAGGAAAGAACAATGAGGTCCTCTGCGTGATAGAAAGAACAATGAGGTCCTCTGCGTAATAGAAAAAAAAAACCTGTGTGTATGTGGCGCCTACCTTGTAAACACAATATCTCAAGAAGGCAATGACCTACACTTTTCATACTTGGAATATATATTTGTCATGTTGAGAGGAAGAATCCCATTGTTTTTGGTGGAGATCAAAGGTCATTTGAGGTCATCAGGAGTCAAAAGCCAAAAGCCTTGTTAACAAGATATCTGGAGATAGCAGTAACTGACACTTCAAATTTGGAATATAGATATGTCATGTTGAGAAGAACTCTATTGTTTTTGTGGAGGTCAAAGTTCATTTGAGGTTACTGAAAGTTAAACTGAAAACCTTGTTAATGGTATGTAAACACGATATTTCAAGATAGGAATGACCGACACTTTACATATTTAGTATGTAGATTTGTCAGGTTGAGAAAAAGAACCCTTTTATTTTTGGTGGAGGTCAAAGGTCATTTGAGGTCACCGCAGGTCAAAAGACGAAAACCTTGTAAACACGATATCTCGAGATAGCAATGACCGACACTTTTTCATAGTTGGTATATAGATTTGTGATGTTGAGAGGGAAATCTTTTTGATTTTGGTGGAGGTCAAGGGTAATTTGAGGTCACCGAAAGTTAAGCTGCGAAAACCTTGTAAATGGCTTGTAAACACAGTATCTTGAGGTAGGAATGACCGACACTTCATATTTGGTATATAGATTTGTCATGTTGAGTTAGTTAGATGAGGTTTAACGGCCCAGTTTCCAACCAATTGGTTCAAGTCGAGCCTGCCACAGCCTTTTTTTCCAGTTGTAGCTCACTGGCTTGTTTTCCCTTCTCCATTGCTTATGCGGAGCATTACCCACAACGGCAGGTTCCATTTTTAAATTAGTCTTTGGTATGAATTGACCTGGGAATCGAACCCGGCCTCTTGCGTGAGAGGCGGATGCTCTACCATTAGACCAAACACGTCATGTTGTCATGTTGAAAGGGAGAATCCTATTGTTTTTGTGGAGGTCAAAGGTCATTTGAAGTCACCAGAGGTCAAACACCGAAAACCTTGTAAACCCGATATCCTAGATAGCAGTGACCGACACTTTTCACATATTTTAAATACATATGTCATGTTGAGAGAAAGAAACCTATTGTTTTTGGTTGAGGTCAAAGGTCATTTGAAGTCACCAGAGGTCAAACACCGAAAACCTTGTAAACCCGATATCCTAGATAGCAGTGA
>WURT03019278.1:0-15916 GCA_009936505.3 Holothuria glaberrima | reverse complement strand
TGCAGTGTGCCATGCAGCGATTTCCTTCAGCACCTATTACATGCGAAACGAAAACTCCTTTTACTACTTAGATTATTACAACATAAAATTATCGACTCTTTAACTGTCTTTAACGATTTATAGAAAAGGACTTAGAGAATATCAAATTACGAAGAAGAAAATTTATGTGCCTAATATAGGTGGATTGCTATAAACCCGGTTCTCCCAGAGAGTTATGATCTTGTGTTACAGTGTGCCAAGCAGCTATCTCCTTTCTAATCTGTAACATGCCAAATCATAAAGCGTTCGTGACTCAGATTGTTTCAACATTTAGCCATTGCGTTGTAAATTGTTTCTAACGACAATGTAATAAACAACTTACGAAAATTCATTTGAGGCAGAGTAACAAAGCTTATATGCATTTTTAAAGGTTGATGTTATTAATCATTTACCATTGAAAGAAAGAGTTACTGCTTCGAAGCATGATAACTTCACAAACTTTTTTTATAATTTAAAAGGAGAAAAGAGGTGAATAATGTAATGTTGAAAGTTACTTTCCATCCTAACTTACTAGCCTAGGTGGCATTCCCCAGAATTAGTCGTTAGTCGTGCTTGACTCGAGAGGATATTTTACTGAAATGCGGACTGCAAATAAGATCCATTGTAACTGGTTTGAATAATTTCATCCGCTTTTGTAATCATATGAATGCCTACCTCTTCAATTTTCTCCCCCTCTCCAGATTCGGCAATTCGCTTCGAATAATCAGTCATCTTCTCATGCAGAGCAGAGTTGAGAGTCTGAAGTAGATACACACGAAATATGCTTCATCAGAAGATTACAATAATTTCGTGTGTCTTTAAAATTACAATGGATTTCGGCCCATCGAAGCCATTGTATTTTAATATATTCTACGAATAAAATGTATTTGAAAGGGATATAAAGTTTGCAATGGCAATCAAGTAATAATATTCAATCTATTATTTCATTGCTTACTACCCTCTGCAAGGGCGGCGATTTGTTCTCAATATTGGGGGACATGATCCCATTTTCAAATATTTTACTGTGTAAATAATAAAAGTCAATTAGCGATTTTTTTTCAAATAATATTGGGAGGACATGTTTCCCTGCCCCCCTCCCACGGGATCGTTTTCCATGACCCTGTGCACTGTTGAAAACGGAAAGAACCAGTTACGTGGTTCATATTTACCACAACTTTAACACTTCAATCTGTAAATTACCTGTGAAGGAATACCCTCTAATTCAGGAAAGACGGATTTGTGATTATGTAGAACAGTATGCCACGCTTTGATATCTGTTAAAACCTGTCGAAGGTAAGATAGAGTTATATGCTCAATAGGAATAGGAAGTTGATAGGAGTACATAACTCAGTTAGTTGTTTTGAATGGGGGAATCGTAAAAACGGCACTTGAGTGTGTCTTGGATGGTAGAAGCATATTAACCACAACTTAACATAATATAGTGTCTGTTTCACAAAAATGATGTAGTCTGCAGTCCATTAACTAGCTAGTGCTTGTGAAAGTAAGGTAATCATTGACGATCTTAAATTCTTTTACTTATGCCGAAGTCCCCTTTCTATTCCCATGGTGATAAATTTGATTCTAAGAGCCATTTGGTGGGGACGCGGATTTCATTCTAAGTTTTTATCTTTAGAACGCTTACTTAGTCAGCACTCTAGAAATCCCTGTTATACTCGAGTGTTACAACAGCTTTTGTCACAACTATCGTCCACTTTTGTGACAACAGTCCTTTTTGCCACATTGATTGTTGTTATGGAGGTCAAGGGTTTTGTCACAGCAGTCGCCTACTTTTGTTACAATTTTACAGGTGAACCCCTACTCACATGAACCACTTTCGTCATACACAGATTGGCATAAAAGTATTTTGAAGTCTTAATCATATCTTTGATTTAAGTGAATAGCAAATGTTCTTGTGTTTAATTTTTAATAAATGAGTTTAGTTACTTTAATTGGTACAGGAAATGAGGCGAGGTATATAGCGGGCTTCCATGAGTAATTTGACCGTGGAGGGGAATTGTTATAATAGTACTTAGAGTGTATAAAATTCCGGAAAGTTCCATGTCAGCCCCAACTTTAAAAATTTTGCTGCTCTTAGCACTGGAAGTAAGAATCCCCTTCCATTCCTAAGAAGATTTGAAAGAATTACCAAATAAAAATTCAGAATTCCAGTATTTCTGATAGGAAGAATATTTAAGCACATGTTGCTTGGAAAACAACAGCCTATATGTGTTTAGGGCATTAGAGAGAGTATCTCGTGAAGATTCCCACCTGGACAAATAAGCACACTTATCGGGCAAAAGAAAAGTGGAATGAATAAAGTTAAAAAACAAAAAGGGGAAAGGGAAAGTTGGGGGAAGGAGAGAAAAGAACGAGAAAGAGAAGAAGAGAAGACAAAAAAGGGGCAGACGAAGGGAAAAAACGAACGCTTGTCAATCTCACGGGGACTAGGGTATAAACATTATGTAGGAAATATCACTGGAATTATCTCAATTATTTAAACATTCTACCAGTCGGAAATTTCTCCTCTAAGCAAACTTTGAGAAAAAGGGGGAAAGGGTAAGGGAGAAATTTCTTTCCTTGTTCTATCTACATTATTAGCGTTGAGGCACTTTAACTTCACAGATACTGCAATTGTTTGCGTTTCCCTTCTTATACAACATAGTTGGCCAAACACGCCTTCGCACGTATTTTGATTTCGATATATTGTACACATATTTGTTTTGAGGATGTTAGGTGCACTCTGTTAAAATGTCTGTAAACTGTTGTAGAATAACAGGACAAAAACTAAGGAAACAAAGAGCTTTCTTCATATTTCTTTTCTTGTTTGTTCTGTAATTCTACAGTAATTTTCAGTGTAGTTCGAACAGTAGGTTTTCATGGGCTTTGTTTGAAGAAGGTAGACTACAATATTTTTCGGAATTTCTTTTAAGTATATTGTAGGTAACCAGGTAGCACATTCCTTCCCACTTCTCGAACAGGGCTGCTTCTTTGCTTAACGACCTCCCCTTTTCATCACAACTTCACGAGATGAAGTCACACTTTGCGGTAATGGAACAAGTAATGACTGCTAGGACATTATACTTGAAGGGTTCTTATCCATCTCCATTATGCAGACGTCTCTCATTATTGCAACCCTGCTGTATTCACCCTGCATATATTTGTAGCCATAGATAATTAATACTGGCCTTTAAAAAAAGACCAGTTCGTTGGCAACCGATAAAACAAGTCAGTTTTTCATAAGGTAAAGTGATGCATCTTATCAGTCTGAAATTTCAAAATGAAGCCATCAACTCGAGCTTCATGTAATGGCGTTGTAAAGTTACTTCTTCAACAGCACTAAATTATATATTAGGAAATATGGTGATTAAGTACGTTTTTAAAACAGTTAGTTGTGAACCTCTTGTAATAGCTCAAAGGAAAACCACCATGTTTCTACGTAAATGACTAAGGTATTGTCAATTTTTATGTCCTAAAATCATAACAATTAAAAAGAAAAACTGGTACAGGAGATATGAAGTATAATCGAAAACTTTTACAAAATTGTGTACAATTTCTCTTGCGCCACAAAAATTGAGTAAAAATGTAATATTATGTAAGACCTGAGTTGTTTTGAAATTAATTTGAAATGGGAACCTTGAAACTTTGATATAATTGCCGATTTTAAGGTTTGCACATACTTAATTTTTGGTTTGATAAGGACTGAAGGACTCCCTTTTTGTTACTCTGCTTTGCAGGCTCTTTATTTTGCCCTATCGTTGCACCTACTAATATCACATTTTGAATCCTGTGTGCAGTGCCTTAATGCCTGTGTACTGTTGTAACCGTTGCACATGAAGTGTCGGAAGGGCGCACTCCAGTATACATAGACACGAACACGTAAAAGTATAGTAACCATGCAGAAAAAAATCAGAATGAAGTTTTGATAGATTTGATGAAAGGGACGAGGAAGATGTGCTTTACGAAGAGCTCAAGGCGACTTGAATATTCACAAACTCGGTAGGTACCATTTCCATCGTAAAAGCCTGCTAATAACAGCTGGATGGAACATCGTGATCATCGCAGGAGAGCCCTCCCATTAACTGTGTAGCGCAGGTGCTGTTATTGTTACATATTAGCCTCTCAAATGATCAAGTCGGAAGGTACCAACGTAGTTCGCACGAGGTTTAAATGTTTAGAATGTGTACTTTCTATTCATGTAACTTTTATGTTGAAATTATGGTGCGAAGTCTACGCCAATTTTCAATAAAAAAATATAACTTTCAAAGTTTTTTCTAATGGAGAATCTCCCAAAGGGAACGTTTTTGACCGATTTTTCTCCACTTAAATTTGCTTAACTTTTGTAAGCTTGGTCCTCAAAATCTAGTTTAAACGTGTGCTGAAAGTATGAGTATTCATCTTTATCGTGCTCAAGTTCCATCCATTTCGACCAATGGGAACATAACGCTTTTTTCAAAAGTAAAAAGAAAAATCGAGATTTGAAGATCGAGGGGTTGCGTTGTCCTTTGTCCAAATTGGTAAACGGTACTGTAACGTCAGGGACAGACATTCAAACACAAGCCGTTTGGCTTGCACAGACCTAGAGAAATGCTGTTCCATTTTTATTGGCCTTATTCGATTGTAGTCTTTATCATTTTCCGAAAAACATACATCATCAGATTGAGCACTCCGTTGTTAATCGAATAGTTAATTTCTTGTATCGAAAAAATGGATGGACAATGGAAAATCAGGAGAAATTTAGGACACCTCAAACTGCAGTGAAAGACAGTTAAAGTATGGGTTTTTGGCACATACCATTACAGAAAGTTTGGGGTTTAAAAATACATGTGCAAAATATCTTACCTTAAGGACCTGTACAATCTATTAAGAGGTTTATGTCTATAACAGTTATACATTCATACAATCTCCAAATTGACTTCTTTTCCGATGTAAGTGCAGAAGAGATTACAGCTCTGCCGTGGTGTGTGCGGTCAAGCGTTAAAAACACAAATAATTGATGTCGTGATGCAGCAGGTAGTGAAAAAGCAGTGGAAGTTTTTGGCCAAAATGTTCCTGTATGTTTCGCTGAAGAACCTGTTATTCAAGGCTCACTTTTCTTTACTTATATATATTATCGTGTAATTAACCCCATCGCCCAACGCCACGTCACGCCACGAGAACTATTTTCCACTCAGGCTACATGCAGCAACGCAATAGAACGCACTGGCGTCTTAGATGGTGGTAACATTAAAATGCAGTATGCATGGAAAAATTCTGTTGTACGGCCGAATGCAATCGAATTTTGCAGGGAGCTAGATGCTTTATGCAAAAGTAATTTGTAACTTTCTCAATAGAATCGAGTGTGTACACATTGGCTGAGATGTATACCATAAGAACAGTCAAAACTGTGCAGCCATGGGCGTATTCTGTAATGGATGGACTGAAAGTAAAGAACAGCTGGACATGAAATCGTCATGAAATTTTATTGCTATGTTTATTACGCATCGTTTACCTTTTACAGTGAGGTCATTATGTCCGTTGTTTACAAGAGAAATAGGAGCACAAAAGTTCATATTATTTTTAGGACACCCTCCTTAGCCCCTTAAACATATCAAACACCAAACCACGGAACAGGGTGTAACGAAAGTCAATTTAACCACTTTATGAAGCCCGCCTGCAACGAATAGCCCTTGGGTGGGGCTGTGTATTAACATTACCACTTCCAACGCCTGACAGACTTAAAACACTTACTCTAGGATTCTTTCCATATGTTAGCACTCTGGAGGTTTTGTCAGATTTTCTTGGAGATATTCGACAAGTTTTACTTACTTTAATGCCAGCAAGGAATCCCTATGATCGCATTTGAAAAGATCACAAACAAAACTTCTAAGCAAATTTGTCAATGCGAGTTAAAATATCAACCTCAATGTTGAGGCAGATTGTTACAGAGCATGCGGGAAGTTGTAACGCCTTTTTTCCTCAAAGAAAACAACGAACATGGCTCAAGCAAAGTATAGTGGAATATTTAATTTCAACGTCCCGACACAAACAAAATATTCCACCCCATATTTTCTTTTCCAAAGTCTTAAGTTTGGAAAAAAATTTGTGTCCAAGAATTTTTCAGTCACCAGTGCACAGTTGTAAAAATTGCACAGTTTAGGTGTAAACTTTTGGTAAACTTCTGCCTGCATTCTGTGTGCCCATTGCAAGGAATTAGGTGTTAGGAAGAAGACACAACAACCAATTCCTTTCAAGTACAAACATCTGATTGGAGGGTCTCTTTGGTCCTTTTGATTAGCCGTTGATGACTAAACCCTCCTAATGATGATCCGCTCCTTCCATATCTTAGTAATCATTAAAAACGAAGGCCATTTTAAAGACATTCCTTAATGTGAAGTTTGCCGCCGACAATGCTAAAGCGTTAATGAAGATTTTTCGTCAGGCATGAGATTGTTTATAAACGTATGTTTGTTTGTTTTTTGTTTTTTGTTTTGTTTTGTTTTGTTTTTTTTTGCTTCGTTACGATCCGAATGGGTCGTTTGCCTTCAGCTTTGTTCAGCCTTTAGCATTATCTCCGTTTTGGCATTTTTTCCGCATAACTGAGGAATATAATCTAAATGTAAGTTTTGAGGAAACTTTCCATTGAAGCTAACTGGAATGAGATTTATCGTCATAAATGACGAGAAATTTACTCTCTTGAAAGAATACTGGTAATGATGAGTATTGAGGTCAAGACAAGGAATAGTTCTCTTTTCATTGTTCCTTTGGCAATAAGTCACTTGCCCTACTTGATCATAGTATTATAATAAACACTTTGAGGAGAACGGAGAATAGAAAAGTTATCATCGGAAACGAACATTCGTAGTCTATGAGTATGCTCGTTCTCCTTTCTGATACCTCCTTAATTACAGCCTACCCCAACATATATCTTTACTTGTATGGTTATTAAAAAACTTCAACTCTTGAAAAATACTTGATATACATATCCCTCAAATTAAATGCTTCTCTAGGATTGGGCATTTCTGCTCTGGACAGTCGTTAAAAGTTTGGCAGTCAGAATGTATAGGAACTTGGGTCGTTAAAGGTTTGTGTGAATTACCCCTATCGATTTGGTCCTTCAGGATGACTTGAAGGGTAGTGTTATTACTTGCCCCTGTTACTTTTCACTCGGTTTGCCTTAATAAATAACAACAAGAATGCTAGATATCAAAAGATCCAATTCTTCTGAGAATTCTCTAACAACTACCGACACCACATTTTTGGCAATTTTACCGGATGCGCCAGCTGGGTATTCTAAATTTGCAGAAACGGTCATACTGCATAGGAACGGTACATCATACAAAAAATTTCCTTGTATACTCCCAAGCTAAATTCAGATCTCAAGAAATTGTACCTCCTTAAGGACTGTTTGTTTTTTTAAAATCCTATCACAGATGCTCGAAAGAGTTGTTTGTGTACGTATTTATCCTGATTATGGAACGCCATGATGTTACATCTAATATTGTTTGATATTAAGAATTCCCAAAGCCCCCTTGTCTTGACCACTCCATCGGGTAATGATAATAAGCTGACTTCGTAAGTCTATTCAAAAGTTACTGTGATCGAGCTTTACAGCAAATGTAATGCAAAACAATGTATACCTGTGAACATATCTTGATTGCCACATGCATGAGATACCATGTGTAGTGTGTTGTTTTCCCCCTCCCCCGCCCACCCAAAAAACACCAAGACTTCATACATTTGTTGCTCATAACTTTGAATTTGGCCTTTATGAGGTTAGCCCACTTCTCCCCCTTTTGAATTCTGGCATTCGCCCCATGTTATACTTAGAACCATATAACATGCACATCTTGTGCACCAAGGTACATAAAAATTTGCCCAGCCATAAATTAGGAGAGTTTGGTCAACTAGGAACGATTTCCAATTGACAAA
Organism: Holothuria glaberrima; assembly: GCA_009936505.3. Taxonomy (NCBI): domain Eukaryota; kingdom Metazoa; phylum Echinodermata; class Holothuroidea; order Aspidochirotida; family Holothuriidae; genus Holothuria; species Holothuria glaberrima. Next base: position 7,990 of record WURT03019278.1, on the reverse strand, counting down.
CAACTGATACACTCTCACATGTGCCATGTTAGGTCCTTTTAAGCATACGTACGTACCAATGACTGCGAGAATACAAAACTGTTTGTTTAAAAAACAAATTTTTGAGGTCAAAATCAGAAAAAAAGGAGAAACATTAGTTGCACTGAGCTTCAGGACTAGAAAAAATGTAACATTGTTCGGCTTCCCGAGTGACGAGTTAAGTGAAGATAGAATGAACATGGGCCTATCTTGATTTGCCAAGCCAAACGCTAGGCCTTTGTTATTTGTAAGATAGGTAATTCCTATTCCAAATACTAGCCTAGGTACCATGTCGACTTTGAAAATAAAAAAAAAAATCATGAGTGGAATTTGCCTTAAAAAAGGTAACTTTTGTATTCACAAGTCAAATTTTACATTCACGGAGGAAAATGTTTGCAACTATTTAGCCACTGCTTAGCCAAACAGTGTGCGTGCCGTTAGCTGAGTCTAACGTAATCCTAGCCTCAAAGTAAACTGGGATCACTCAACAAATGGCTCTAGTGGAGTATCCTAGACCCAAACTCTTATCTATGGTACTATTATATCTACTCCTTATTCTAGGCCTAGCAAGCCTGGGTAGTAAGTTACTATTATAGTTACGAACGTTAGACCTTGGCTGGGTGTAGTTCATTGGACCCAAGGTTGCCATATAGACTACCAACTGTGTCCAGGTATGCTAGCACGACTTACCCGGGCTGGCTTACTTTACCGGTTCTCATCCAGTATTAAAAGGGTAAGGAAGCAAAGATTTAGGCTACAATTCCAGTCCCGCACTGACATTTACGTCACATTCAACAGACCAGACTGTAGACCTATTCCCTAGTCTTAAGCTGCCACGTTCAGAAAAAGGCTTGGAAGGGTGGACTTGACTCTTGACCAGTTCAGCAGCCAAATGTTTGCCGACTACTGCCACTGAGAAACCAGCAGGCACTTCACCATGGAAAATGTCAAAATTCAGCAGCTACAGAAGTGTGCTAATTTTTAAACGTTTGCACTTTAGTGGATTTTGTTAACATAATGACATAGTTTGCATCATAGAGCATTGGATGCCTTCAATCTACACCACCAACAAGGCCAGTGTATTTTAACATTAGTTGGAGTCACTTTAACGTGGTGTACAATGTGTCCAGGCCTCATTGTCAAGTACTGAAACGTATCAGTGACATCAGCGGGAACCATGGACTGGTCAGCTTGGTAGACAAATTGTGTTGCGTACATTATTGCGAAAATTGCACAAATCTAGGAGTATAAAATTTTTAACTTCATGACTAGCTATTCACTGGCGTAGGAAGCGGGAACTGGGCAGAAGTATGCTTTCGTCCCTCAATTTAAATGTGAAATCCTTTTATTTGTTCCCAACTTCCCTCTCTAAATCATGAAAAATTTTTGGTAAGTTTGCTGAAAATTTGCTCAGATATTGCATCAAATTGTATCTAAGGTCCCTCAAATATGCAAAAAATTTTCAAAGAAGAAGAAACCGCTTCTCATAGGACAGCGATCCTCAAAAACATTAAGCCAGCAGTCGCAATAAAGCTTCCTAAGCGTACGTAGCTATCACTGATTAAATTAAACAGGTCCCCAGGAACACCATTTAGTCCCCATTTGTTGCAAAATAGTTTCCATAAGATTTCCCCACCAACAGGGCATCATCAGTAACTGTGCAAAATATCTTTGAAGACATCATGTCTAAAGGGACATGCCCTTTGACTAGCTTCTTAAGATGTTTTTACAACAATCGAATACACAGTACCTTGTTGCTTGGCAAATTAAGATGGGTTTATGCCAAGGTTGTCACGAGACCACCAATTCGTGAGTTTATCCGGCAGAGTAAAGAAAGCAACTTGTGGGCTATACTTAAGATTTTTTGCCATGTCTCGATGCATGAAGGGAATACTTTAAAAATACCAAAACATTGTCACTTTGTACTTAAATCACAGGGCAGTGCCGAAGGATTCCTGTGTAGGGATATAAGATGGGGTAAATAAAAACAAGAGTGGGATAAATAAATGACAAGTTTTTTTTCTCCCAACTTGCATATTTATTGGTGATAGGATTACAGTAAGTGTTTCTTGCAATAAAAAGTTTCGGATAGAAGGAAACTTCTTGAAAATCATCTTCTTTGGCGATTTTTAGTTTACAAATTCCATTGCTCCTCTGAAAGCAAGCACATGTCTATGGTTACAAAATATGTTATACAATAAGTCTAATTTTCATCTTTCTTGGCCTGTATGAGGATTTATTTGTTACCCTAACAACCCGGTTGTTCTGTAAAACCAGAGTGGACTACTACATATAAAATACGCGACTGCCCAAACCTGTATCTAGAATACATTAATGTCCACTCTAAGCAAAGAGATAATGAAACGGTAAAAGCAGATTAATTTAAATTGCTTTGTTACAATGCCCAATCTTTTTATCTGCAATTTTATAAAAGAAAAATTGAAAGTATAATAAGGCTATCACCTTGACAACTGTCTGCACTCTAAGCTTGTGTAATTGTAATGTCCCATCAGCATCCTGTGATGGCACTGCAAATACCATCCTCAAGACAAAGTCATATCATTTCTGAAAAACCTTATCAAGGTATTCAATGTCCTTTCAATAGGCTCAAAGGGTTTGAGGAACCAGTCTAGACAGGATATTTTATCTATTATATCTATCTTGCATATACAGGCGGAGATTCTTGGAAAGGGGATTTCGTTTTTGTTAACTTCAAGATTCACACATGACTGCCTTGAGAATGTTTTCAGCTACATGCGAATGAAAGATCTAGTGCAAGCCCCAATTCAGTTCAACTAAGCTTTAAGAATGGTCACAGTCAATCAGTTTCACAAATAATCTTATGATAGCAACTCCCAGGAAGACAGCAATGAGTCTTTTGTCTCCACCTAGTCAGGCGACTTAGCTCCAAATTGTAGGGCGATTGTTCACTTTCCCTTAAAGCATGAAAATAATAGGGAAAATAATCCTTGTAAAATATATTTGTGACGGCTGCTCTTTATATTTGGCCATATTTTGTGCCGAATAATTCAAACATATTTTTCAAACATTTTTGTAGGAATTTAGGTCAATTATGATGGCGGCGAAAGCAAAATGGTCGCCAGTGATATATTAACAATATTTTATAATAAAAAGGGAAATCATCCGTAAAAAATGTTTGTAACACATTTAAATCTAAAAACTGTCCATAATCTTTGAAAAATATTTAGAATGTATTTTTCTGGATTCGTAAGTCAGGGTCCAAGTCAACCAAGATGGTGAAAATTCCAAAATGGCTGCCCATGTAATTGTTATAATAAACTGAAATAATGAGAAAAATATTTGGGAAAAAATATGTTGAACACACTGACTCTCAAAATAATAATTACAAATTATTTTTTAGAACATTTTTTGACATTTTTTGGTTAGTATGGGTCCTGCATAAAATATCAGAAATCATGCTTTCAATTTTATGTACAATCTGCTGTAAAGATAATTGGGGGTTTTGAATCGAAATATATTTTTGATGATTTTTTTTCTGAGATTTCCTTGCATTTTATTTTTGATTATTGCCTTATTTTGTGGGGAATTCCTACTGAATTATTTTACTTCTTCGGTGCTTTTCCGCCATATTGGGTGGCAAGTACTCTTGTACCAAGGGTTGTTAGATTCAACCTTAATTTTAAAACATTAATTTACATCATTTCGATTTGGGATTGTGGAAATTTGCAATGTTGATGCACAATTTTTGGAAAAATTTCAGTCAGTTTGGCGGCCGTTTCGTTTTGCCGCCATCTTGTGTAACCTGAATCTCACCAAAACAGCCTCTTAAATTCATCTTGGAATTTTTGTCGTAAAATATGTTCAAATTTGAAGAGTCGATGCCTCAAAAATATTTTTAGGAAAGAGATATTTTACAAAACAGATCTACAAGGGCGGCCATTTTGAAATCCAAGATGCCCGCCACACCGGTGCAATTTCCCATGGCCTAAATATGTTTATATTGTGGTATTTTATCCATGTGCCAAGTTTCATGATTTTAAGGGAAAGTGCACAATTGATCAGCTAAGCCGCCTGACTAACCTTCACATTAAGAATCTAAACAAGAGGATATCCAGCTGTGTGCAAACCAGTAAGAGGAAGACCTCAGGAATACTGCAATGAACAGTGTGTGCTATGTAGAGGACTACCACATCTCACGGTTTGCAAGAATGACAAACATTCTATCAGAAGCCATTAAGCAGCATCTAGTGCATCGTCGTGGCTGAACCCCTCTACATTTGGGCTTATACTGATAGCTAAGAAAATTTTCAGAGGTTATGATCACGATGCTGTGGTTATGATGCAAAATATCAAGAATGTTCTCATCACAGCAATTCAATCAGTAATATCACGTATTTCTTTTTCAGAAGGCAAAGGCATCGAACAGAAGCTGCCATCAAGGTATTTGGTTGCTTTTCTCCGTATGTTTTGCAGGAAAAGGAGAGCTGAAAGACAGAAAGATGGGGCGGTTGTTAGGGTGGGAGGAGAACGTGCCAGCAAAGCATGGTTTAAGCTAGTAATGAAATTGAAATGACTGTTTGGTTAAAAAATTGCAGTGTATGTACTGAAGACAGTTACGTGTAAGTTCAATAAAATGTCTTGTTTTGAGTCAACAATCCCTGCAGTTATGTTTACATATGTGAATGTATTTGTAATATGTGTGTAACCCAAAGCTAGTATGTTGTACACTGTACTAGGTACACGGTAGCACTTCATGAACTGGCTCAAACAAAGACATGAACTGGCTCAAACAAAGTGTACTATCATTCCATGGCAGAAGAAATGTAAGGCACATACATGTATAGCATGTAGGCAACATGTATAGTTTAAAGGTGCAGAAGTGTCACATAAATAAGAACTACCTGTTGTAATAACTTTTGTGTAGTCCGAGGTCAAGGGTCATTTTAGGTCGACAGGACTAAAATGGTAAAGTCTTGTAAACAGATTCTTTGAAGAGAGCCATAGCACATATCATGCAGTAATAAACTGGCACTTAGGAGATATATTTGAGTGCACCCAGTTACTTACTATGATGGAACATTTTAAAACCCATATTTAAGGTATGTAGCTTGGAATTACAGGTGGAAAACACTGTAAACCACAAAAATGAAGCTTGGAAGTATAAAGAAGTTATTTTAGTGAACTTAGTTGCACAGTTAGACATACATAACGTGACATAACGTGACTGCAGTATTATCTATCTGTATTCACCATTGTCATAAATGGTGTAGTTCTGGTCTTCGAATACATAAAATATGGTGTGCAATAATTTCAGTTAACTGTGATTGTAACTTCAACCACATTATTGTGCTGTGGAGTAGTTAATGCACTTTGGTTTAGTCTACAGATTTTGCCTACACACTGACTTGTACAACAAAGCCAAAATATGCAACTTTACTTCTTAAATTTTGTACATGTGAACACACACAAGTCCTTGAGATGACAAAGCTTTTGATAGCTGTAAGTTGGTGTGAATTGCAACTGCTTATTCATCCAACAGAAAACCATTACTGACTGGATGTTTACGGTTTATTTTACAACAGCAACCCACTGTACTACATTAATAATTGGCAATGTGCTCATGTTTGTAAGCATTAGAAACCAACGGTTTGTAAAATGAAATTTACTACCAAGTTCATACATATGATACTGTAATCTTTAATCTGTAAAATCCATCATATTAATAAAGGATATAAAACTAGAAGATATGACATGCATAACACTGTCTGCCAGTTCCAAACCTTCCCACATAGTTCTTGACTTTTTGACATGTTTTATAGATGAAATATTTACGATAGCTCACTCTTGTACTCTTATATACACCTATCCACACAAGTGTGTTGGGATGTAGGCAAGGTTGCAGAGCTGGTGGGCGATGGTTGGCCGTGCCTCCCGGGAATATTCTTTAAGCCATGGCAGCTGTCACCGCCCGTAACTAACTTTATCTTCAGCTGTAGGACCTAAACATGTTACTGTTAACAGTTGTGTGAAAAAAGAATAAGCCAAAAGTATTTGAAACCCTAGCCAGTTCATTTTGTGAAATACTGTTTTGGAAGCTATTGAGACCGTGAGAAAGACCATGGGAAAAACTGCTAACCTGTGCTACTTTCTCCTATTTTTTGGCAATAGGTGTGTAGCACCTAGAGCTGGATTTATGCTTTCATGTTGTGCTTTAATAATTTAAAATACTTTATGCACTTTAATTTCACCAGTTTTTGAGAACAAAGTAGCAACCGATTCAACTGAGAAATGCAACGCAATTATTTTTTCTGATGAAATTAACTTGACTAGTATTTTAGCAAAGAACTGCGATATACATCAGTTAAAAGCTCTCTAATCTCCCCCAGACAGTAACAGATTTCCATACGTAGTTAGCTTCTAGACCCTTCTCTAATCCAAAACAAACCTTCTGTCTAGTACACCTTTAACACAGAGCCACAGTAGCCTGCACTGTGTTTAAATTGCTCGAGGAAATATTGTCAAACACAGTGTGCGTGAGGTTTTGAAACAGACTGTACAAGTCATTGTTGACTAGCCAGAGTGCAACTGTATTGTTTGAACGAATGTCAATCAAAGTGCTGTTACCAACTGCATGTACGAATTATGTAAAACTGAGGCACTGAAATTTTATGTGTTCATACTTGGACCCTACCACCATAGCCTATAGGCCTTCTAATTAAGTTAAACTAGGAGTGTCACTGTGGAGCTAATGCCTAACATGTACACAGCATTGGAAACATTGTTGAATATTGACAAATTTGATGAAATAATTTTGATTCTACCTTTTTCCTTTGGCTAAACCCCCTTTCTAGACAGACAATAATGACAGATACGGCAACATTAGTGTATCACCCACGCTCAGTGAAAAGCAAGATAGGCACTGACAAACAAAACTGCAATGTTTGGTTCTTGTCAAAGCCAGAGGGTGTTTCCTTGCAATGGTGAAAAGCTTGCCTCCATTTTATTGTTTATCCAACTAGAAAATACGTCAATCCTAAACAACCTCGAGTCCCCAGATTCTGGAATTTAGGCTTATGTTAGGTATGGCACGTCGCCAAAAGGCTCCCTATGAGAGTATACTGTACATTAATTTACTGACCGGTCATACAAGCATTTCCTAGAACTGTTCTCAGATAGGTTAGTCCAGATGTTTAAATATCTTTTGCCAAGGAAATGATGTTTTGTAGATCAAAACGCTCCGATTGATTCATCAGGGAAACAACTTATTGGCAAACATATTGATAAATTTTACTTACCATGATAATGTAGCCCCTCGATGTTCTTCCAAGTTCTCTGTGCGAATACAGTGTGTAACGAGTATTATGAAATAATTGAAAGTGGACCTAACATGGCATCAAATCGGCATTTGGCCAAATTCTCCTAATATATAGTTCTGCAGCTATATGCCCTACACTTCCCATACTTTCTCCGTGGTAAGTTAAGGTAAAGACCGATGTTTCTGCAGATGGCAAATGTCAGACCTATGAAAAAAGATTTCGTTTTTCCTTTCTACAGAATGTTGCTGTAGGGTAGTCGGCTGGATTTATTAGGATAGAGAAGTAAACTTCTTAAATCTCGGTGCTAGACGGGTGCAACCATCATAAAAACTCCATCTCCAAAACTACACTTCGAACAGACAGTTACCTGGTTAACAAGAGTTAATACTATAGTCAGGCTTCATTTAAACAACCGGGGTTACAATTTGCTTAACCAATGGTTTAAGTAAGTAAGTGAGCAAGTAAGGAGAATGGTTCAAGCATGTGTTGTGTGGATGTTTGTATAACGAATATATTGTTCTTACCGCACTAGATTAAATAGGGGTCACGCGCTTTAATTGCGCCACCAAAACGGCTCTTTTAAGGGCCACCAGTCTAACCAGAAAGAGTGGCTCTTTTCTCTGTCAAACATGCTAAAGTGTCATCTTATATTTTAGATGTTAAGATAATTAGAC
>WURT03019267.1:0-15917 GCA_009936505.3 Holothuria glaberrima | reverse complement strand
TATGTATGAAAAATTGTACTTAGTTACCTGATATAAACTGGATAAGCCACAGGTGTCCAAGTGTTAAAAATCTCACAGACGTCACAAATGAAATGCAATTATTGGAGCCCAATATTTTCGTTACTAAGCCAGAAACAGAGATACCAGATTCCTAAAATTTGGGCATAAAAGTTATACTGGAAGAACTAAAAAATGGCCGAAATGAAAAGCATGCAAATCGGACATGCAAAAAAGGTGTCCGGGTCATCACCCAAACAGCTTTGAATTTTCACCTCAAATTTTGTGGTGTTTCCTATCTACTACTTGAACTATACTAGGAAATTTTTCAGCAAAATCTGAATCGGTGCCCGACCATTATTTACTGAAAGTTTGTTGAGTTGGCAAAGAATGACCCATTTATCCTTGACTCTCTCAATGGGTCCATGAACAATCTTTTTCAGGTGTATATATTTATATTGCTGTTTCTATACAGTGTTCCATTACATTGAGACAGTGCAAGCTTCTTTTAAATTTCTGTCATTGACCCTCGAAACAATGGGTAAAAATCTCTTCAACACTGGGCATGTATGTGAAACTGCTGAAATGAGGTAAAGCTTGCCGAATAATTGTTGATTAATGGTTTTACCATGAAGTTAGGTACCACATTAATTTGGCAACCAGAATCTCAGGTAACCCAACTAAACAATATATGGGGAAAATTTACCCAATTTCAGTATTTCTAGGTACGTGCCCAGTGTTGCTGAAAGTTCTGCCCAACTTTTTTAAAAATAATGATATTATCTCATTTAAAGATCCTCCTTTCATTTCAACCTACCTAAATTTACCTTTTTTATTCTTTACCGAAAGCAAAAGGAAGCTATGTGTAATCACGAAGGTGCGTGAATGCACGTACGAGGGTGTGTATGACCGTGATTGTAAGCTTGTAAACATACTATCTTAAGACAGGAATGATTGAAACTTTTCATTGCTATGTAAATTTTTAATTGATGAAGTATTACGTTTAAGTTGGTGACTTTCAAAACTTATTTGACGTCACCATGAGTACTTAGTATAGTATCTTGCGGGGCATGTGGATACATTAGTTTGAGTCTACGAATACTTCTTTGTGTTGTGGAGGTCAAAGGCCATTTGAAGTTACATCTTTCATTGGTTACATATGAAGTAGAAATTTGAACATTAACGCTGTGATTCATGATTCAAGATTCACAAAAGCGTTAGTCAATGTCCAAGAATCTTTAAAAACATTGCACACTTTAGTGTAAACACAGTAACTGCACGATGAACATTGTTACTTTGAAACCACAGTAATTTCCTTTCGGCAAGGAATCACAGAAAGGAAGTTCTGGATAATGGTTGGCATATTTTTCCAACTACGGATCAAAGCACTACTTTGCATATATCACCTTCATTGGGTAGTACTATGTCCTCATGAAAACTGTGTGCTTCCAGAAATTGCTGCAGAAGCCATGCATGCGGAATGCATGAATGTGTGATAAAAGTGAGTATTTGCACATGATAACTTTGGCGTGAGAGTGAACTGTGCGGCAGTTTTACAAGACTGTGCAGAGTTGTAAAAAGTCCAAGGGAGATGTTCCAGAGGAAAACATTTGTGGTTGTTTTCAGTGGTCCGTGGAATCCTGGAGGAGACGTTACAAACAAAAATGAGATGAATCCAAGTAATGGCAGTAGCCAGAGGTTGTAAGAATTGCCAACGTACAACGAAACCGTTGAGAGGGAAAAATTATGAAACAAAAAGGGAATGAAAATGTCTTCGCTTTAAAGGACGAAAAAATCACTTCGAAGAGTAGACACTTTGCTACTAAAATCACCTTGATTATAGCTTCTCATCTAAGTAAGAAAACCACATTACTTAAAGGTACTCTCCTAGACAAAGCAGCAATAGCATATATACTGAGTTTTATTTGAACAGAACAGAGAGTTTGACCGCCTTATTGTTTGTTTTCTGATTGAAATTTTTTAAAGTGTACCTTAAAGAGCGAATCTCCTCACCGCGAAGTATATTTATAGTGGGAGTATCAAAATTCCCAGTTAGTGAAACTCTTTGATTGACAGCAAAGTCTGAAAATTCAAAAGATGCAGGGTAGCTCACATTCTGTACAATTCAGAGAGAGCACTTGGATTACACATTTTAGCCTTGTATGTTCACCAGAATATGGCCTTAAGCAATAAAATAGGTTTGAGTCTGCACAAGAGGAGCTTCATACAGTTATGGGGGGAGCTACAAGTTGCATAGTTAGGAGAATTGGAATTGTCTGGGATGACGAGTTTTGTCCTTCAAGTCTAAAATTTCCAATATATACATATATATATATATATATATGTTACCAAGCTTAAAATGTGCATCAAAATGGTTCAACCCCCGTCTTCGCAGGACATTCCTTAGCTGAGATATAAAATATTGAAGCTTATTCACTTAATTTAAAATAGAAGATTGCGCAATAATTGGTGAGGTCATTCTGTTACTACTCAAATTAATGTATTTTTTTCTTTATTTTCTCGAAAGTTACTCCACCTTGTGTCAAAATGTGATCACTGTCTAACTGATATAGGGTTACTTAGCTATATACGCCCTCTACATACGAGATGCTGTGCAGTAATTCTCTCTAGGTCATACAAACATTTTAATCCAAAGATTTCAAAAACAAACTGTCATTAATGATTTGTCTTGCAAAGTTTGGAAGGCCCCTCTTTTGAACATAAAATTATAATGTGAATAAAAGTTTTACAAATATGAGGTTTACCGGTGGTTTTACAGTATGCAAGTCCAGCCGAAGCATTTGTCCTCTGAAAGAGTGTTTTAAATGGAAGAAGCAGAGTTTGAAACTGGTCCTTACAAAGGTAAATTTTAAATGCAACCACCGTCACTTACTCTTATCATTAAATAATTATTTTAATATTACACCGTAACAGTGATGGCTACCCTCAATACAGATTTTTACCATTTTAGAAAATGAAAAAAGGTATCTCGGTATCAGGGTAGGGTATTTCATGACGAGGTAATCAAACTTCAAAAAAGGTATAGCAAAAGATTTCAAATTGTTAAGGAGTTGGAAAATATTCAGTGATATTTCTTTTCTCACGATGCTTTTAGACATTCTACCAAAATGCCTTTAATACCGCACAAGTGCGTGCCTCATTGCAGTTTTAGAATAATATCTCAAAGGTGACTGAAGGTTAACATTTAAACGTAAACACTATGTTTTAAAAACATGCTTCTTGATTGCATAGACGTGTGTTATAGTAGGCTTGAGTAGAGTTACTGTATGTTGAAATTCTTCATTTCATTTGCAAAGGGGTCAGCTTCTATGATGTTACTTTAGTACTTGACTATTGAATTACATGTAGATAATACTCTTCATTCTCGTATTGGTATAAAGTTTAGAACTTTCATTTCTTGACCTTTTCTCTAAAAGGGAGTCCCTCCCTGAGCTCATTCCTAATTAATCAGGGTAAGTTGCTCATAAAGAAAGTGAAAAATATCCTAGAGCAATAAGGATACCTTTTGTTTCCTTGCCGTAGTCAAACGAATCAATGCAGTCACGACAGAGTGTGTTTCAGTGTGTTTGTGTTTGTATGAGTATGTTTGCTAATGACGTTTAGCTTTGAAACATGGTACTGTATCTCAAGATAGGAATGTTGGATAGTTTCAAACTTGGTATATGGATTTAAAGAAGACTTCAAAAAACCTTGTGAACAAGATATTTCAAGGAAGAGAGGATATATAGTTTCTTATACTTGATATATAAAGTCAACATATCATAAGAAAATGTCCTATTGTTTTGGCGGGGTCAAAAGTCATTAAAGGTCACTAGAAGTCCAAACCCGAGGACTTTGTTAAAACAATATCTCTAGGTGGGAAGTATGGATGTTTTCCATGCTTGGCATGGGGATGCGTTGTGATCAGTAGATTTCAAAGGTTATCTGAGGTCACCAAAGGTAAAAATGCGAAAACCGTAGAATTGCTCGTCAACGCGCTACCCCAAGATAGGAGTGATAGATACTTTGAAAATTGCATACTTGGTTTGCATGTTTTCCACATTAAGAGAAAGAATCCTATTGTTTTTGGAGGATGGTAAAGGCCATATCTGAGGTCACTTTAGGACCAAACCTGAACACTTTGTGAGTGTGACATCTCGAGATAGGAGTCATAATTTCTATTTTTTCTGGAAGAGGTCGAAAGGTATCTAAGTTCATTGGAGGTCACGTGTTGCACACCTTGCTAGCTGCTTACAAATCAAATATGATATCTTGAGGACGATAACATTAATGTAGAGGCTGGATGCCTCCACATTGAGTACAAGAACCCCAATGGTTTTTGGCTGAGGTCAAAAGTAATTTTGGTTAACCAGATGTCAAATGATGAAAACCATGTTAATACGGTATCTAATGAAGAGTAACATTGATGGACATTTTATATGAATTTTGTCTCACCTGTTATAGGGTATATTACATCAATATCAGTTTAAAAAATTTGATGCAAATCTCTGTACTCCTGATCTGAAGCACCATTAGCGGATCAGTTAAATAGCTAATTTTGCTTGTTTTGGTAGAGCCTCTCACGACAAGTCATGGTTACACCTTCTTAATTCATTCAACTCATTTCTTGCTCTCATTATTGCAAGGCCCCCTGATACCCTTTTGTGAAGTCTTGTGTCCATTCAGGACTGGGTCTCTTTTGGAAGTAGTTTCATGTATTACCCTGCAGTGGGAGGTAGCTAGCAGGGCTTTTCTTAAAGGAAGAAGGCAGTCGCCCCAAGTTGTTTTTTGTTAATGTGCTAAATCTTACAGAACTTTTTTTTTTTCATTTCTCTCAAGTATTTTTCATAATGTTCCTGTATGAAATCATTAAATATTAAAGGTAAACCAAGGAGTTATTCTGCATAAATTTAAGAAATAAGTAACAAAAATATTTTCAGATGGTTGATGGGAGCCATTCCTGAACTAATATGACGGGGTACGTTGATTCATATTGGGGGAATCAATTTTCCCTATGAGGGGCACGTATAGTCAAATTGTGTCAATTGGAAACCATAATCAGGGCAAGGGCTTTTTGGCTCTCAAATTCATAAACGTATATTACCTAAACCTAACCGTCAGATCGTGTTAAGGAGATGCTACTATATAACCACAGCTCCTATAGCTTATGAGGTGTTTTAACTTTCAATGAATAATCAGTCGACGAAATTTGTTTTGCCTCGGAGGAAAAGGGAAATGCAGATGTTTCTACAATAATTTGAGTATTGTAATACGAATATAAAAGGACTAGATGTAAATTGTGTCTGCTTTATATTTATTCTGTAGTTTGCAAGGCTTTTCAATTCAAGAATAAGTACTGAGGGAGTAATGCTGATCTGGTAACAAAGACCTGCTATGCCAGACGTAATTAAAAATGGATTACTAAACTGAAAGTCTCTTGAGGTGTACTAACTTCTAGAGACTGATAAGGTAGACGCAATATCACTTTCTTTTATGTTATACGCCGGTTTTTAAATTACGCAAATCTCTTCGGCGCCGTAGGTTGACATTCTGCAAACTGTGATAAATTGTCTTCTTCTTTTCGATGCAACATTTCTCCTTACTCCTGGTTCATAATCATGCCAGCTTTCTGTCTTTAACAATAAACTTCACTTTGTTTGAAAATGATAACAACGAAAACATATGCCAGATCAGGTATCAGAGGAAAGATTAGAGCTCAACTTATACAAAGGTATCTAATAATGCTAAATACTGAGGAGGAAGTGATGGGGGATATATGATTGAAGTATCCCTTAAGAAAACAAAGGATATGCCACCTTCGAAGAGTCTGTGATATTTTAATATATACTATAATAGGTTATAACAGAAGAGGGCTCACCTTTTCTTGAACAGTTTCTTCATCTCCAGTTAACTTCTTCAGGGCTTATGCAACATCTTTAGGAGAATTTTCAAGGCCACTGCTTTCATGCATTTAACAGAATATAAAAGTCTCATTAAATCAGAAAAAAATGTTTGTTTGGTGGTGCAGTCCACTTACCAATCATGCTTTGGGTACCTTGCAAATGAATATTAATTTTTCTCGTCAGTCATTTTTATTGCACAGTGCGAAATCTGTGATGATATATAGGCGAGCAAATTGGAACGTGCTTTATTTTGTCAATTTTGGCACATTTTTAATGAAGAAGTACTGAAAAAAATATTTGCATACATCGTTCTAATAGCAATTTCAAAAGCTTCAATTTTTATTACATTACAAAATTCCAAGCAGATCTCTCAGATTGTGCGGAGCAACACATGGTTGTTATCCATTGTGGTGCTGATACATTTTGAAAACAGAAAAGCGGGTTACCATTTAATTCGGAACCAACTTATCGATAAACACATTAATTAATAATTATTGGGCATAGGTTACCTAATTCAGTTTTTTCACAAACATGTCCCGTGCTGGTCAAATATTTACCCAACTTTTTTCCAGAGTGCACCAGCTTCTGTATCTGTGACTTGAAGAAACTCAGAGATGTCATGAGCTGTGAACAAGATATAACAGTAATGTGGAGTTTGGACGAAATGCGATGACATTTTTTCGCTTCCATTTGCCATTTTCTTAATTTAATATTAGACTATGTTTCTCAGATCTAGAAATAAAATTGGTCGACATCATACAGCCGATATGTGTACCGAGTGCATCATAATATCTTTAAGAGCTTTCTCCTCAACTACTATCAATCGAAGTTTCACCGTTCACATAAAGTGAAAAATTGAAGAGAAAATGTCTTCAAATGCCCTCCATCGAAGATAAAATTCGGTAACTATATATCTCACATTAATTCTGTCATCTTGAATGATCAATGAACGACTTTTGTTCAGGAGTACGTGAATACAGTTTGTGTCATTTGCACATACTTTGATGTTTTTGATAAAAGCTTGAGAGATATTGCTCAGCAACTTCAAGATCCATAGGCATTTAGAACGTGGTATTCGTATAGCAATCTTTTGAAGGAAATGTCACGAAGTGTGCAATGCTAAAATCGTCTTAATAGAGACTATATACTAAGGGAAGATCAACACCTGCTCAAGTGAGACAATGAGTATCGTTTAAGTATGATCATTGTTCCATTAGAGTGAAAAGGAACGAGTTGCTGTTGTTTACATCAATTCTTACTTCCCTAAGTTGTGGTCAGGGTAACAGTATACTAAACAGTAGGCCTATGAGATAAGAGTTGTAATGTAAAAAACCAGTAAAAGTAACACTTAGAGTATATACTCTGAGTATATTTTCGTCTCTACATACTATAATGTTATGCCACTGTCATATAAGTTGAGGGACATACTTTTATTCTCTAAGAAGCGCACATAGCTTACATAGGCCTAGAATGCATGATATTTGATGTTGAATGTCGAACGGGCCTATTTCTTGTAGTAATATCCACCACGTTTTGCTTGCTAACGTTCATTTTGGAATAATTTTATCGATTTTTCTATGGAGTTGCACCTTGGCACAGATTATGTGAGAGCACATGTGCTGTATAAAATTTGATAATGGTTATAACCATTTCATTTCCCACGAGCAAACTCTGAAATATCAAAGAAAGCTTCTCGAGCTTTGTATAGATTACAATCAAGGTTACTTCAAAGCTTTACATCAGGAAATAAGAATATGGCTCTTTTCAGATATATTTCAGCTGGTAGCCATCGCTTAGCATTAACAACTTTTTTGTCTGCGCCTTAAGTACAAATGCATGCCATTAAGTCAATTGGGCTCCAATAAGTTTGTAAAATATTAGATCACAAGAGGAAAATTAATGCGGGTATATTGCTAGTTGCAAGGATTTTGGAACAAAATACCTTTACTCGTATACGACGTACAAACCTTCCAGAATTATAAGGTTTTGAATTTCTTGCCGAGGCGACAGGAGATTTATCTAATCAAGCAGCTGTGTGTTTGTGTCAATGTTTGCATATATGTATACATGTATATGTGACGTTTGTGACGCTTAGCTTGTTAATACGATATCTAAAGATAACAATGAAGGATATTTTGCATAATTGGTATATCAATTTATCGTATTAAGAGAAAAAACCCTATTGTTTTTTAAGGAAGTGAAAGGTACTTTGAGGTCACAGGAGGTCAAAAACCTTGAACATTGTGAACACGATCGATATCTCAAGTAAGAAAGTACGGATACTTTTCATAATAAATGAATGTTGATAGGTAACGATTGGTAAATGTAATGTGTCATTTTTTGTAGCTGGTAAAGGTTTTCAGAGGTCAAGAGAAATGAAACTACTAGAAACAAAAAAAAAATGCTTGTGGAAACGTTATCCCAAGATAAAAAATGATGGATACGTTTCACATTTAGCTTATCAGTTTGTCATATTGAGAGAACAGGCCCTATTCTCAAGAATTATCTATGTTTCAAGATCAGAAAGTGGGCCGTTCCTCCAAGTTGTGTCGCTTCGTGGCCAACGCAAAGGGAGGACTGAATGTTTGTACCATTCCAAGGATAAAATAATAAAGGGAAACAGGGATGCACTGGAAATCAGCCTGGAATTTTCTCAAATTTTAGCCAGAAATACATCTATTGTTAAAAGATAGGGCTAGCATCACAGATGGATTTAACACCTTTGCAAAAATTTTCTATATTTGTCCATATTCATAGTATGAAACTGTCACTGTAAGGTGTTGTTGTAGGTTAGTTGGCCCCAGTTCATGGTGGCAGTGACAAAATATTCATGTTGTACAGTAGTCTTAAAGCAGCCTTTAGGCACATGTTCAAATTAAGTGCAGGTTAGGTGAAGATAAATTCAAAGTTAGGCCTATCCGCAGTTATTTTACAGTAACCACATTTGCAAAATATGTCATAATGTAAAAGTATTTAAAGTCCCATTTGATATTGTTCCTTAACACTATACGCAATCTGAGTCACTTTCGTTAGAACATATTACCATTAAAGATCGTGTGACATGAAAATAACATAGTGGATGTTTGGTGAAAAAAAAGCATTAAATATCCAGAAAAAGCCACAATGCCCGTTAAAATCCATCAAATACTGACCATTTTACAGGTTAATTTCTATTTCACACTTGTCTCATGATGAATAAACATGAGCAACAAACTGTAATCTATCTAATCAGTAAATAAGAGATAATTTATATAAGGTTTACAAAAGGAATCTTAACACTGTGCAACACTCCACATCTTTTTTGCATAGGCAATGAGTTTCTTCAGAAACCATCAAACTTTGAAGACGTATATATTGAGGACGGTAAAAAGATATCGAAAAATTTCAACGGATCTTTCATAGAAGGACTGAATTCTTTAACTGACAAATGAACAGTTCGACGTTTAACATCTTTTGCCACGGACAGTCTAACGGATTTTTTTTTTGAAAGGCATAGTCTGTTATTCTACTGTAGGTAGATTTTTGGATTTTTTTACTTTTTGTTTGAAAGGCATAGTATGTTATTCTACTGTAAGTTAACGAGTTTACTTTTTCAATTAATTTTCTGTTTGCGTTATTTTAGAGTTTTAACCCTACAAAATTGGAACAGCTTAGTGACTCTTTGTAGTACTAATACAAAGTTAACCCCATGTTCACATGCTCTCATCCGCCTCGCCCACTATACTTTAATTTAATGTGAATTCTCTTTAAGCAGTAAGTGAAAATCTTCCTCCGGCCGGATTTGAATTGGAACTTCTTCAAGTTATACTTAGAAAAATACCGCTATTGCTTTCGGCAGAGTTCAAATGTCATTTGAGGTCACCTACGGTGGAACTACAATACGTTGTAAGCGTTGTAAACTTATTACAAGAACCGTTTTTTTCTAATGAAGGCGAATTTTCATAAGGAGACCCTGCAGGTCGTATGGTGGAAAACCTCGTAAAGCAATAACTCATAAACGTAATCGTGACCGATATCCTAATTGGCATGTGGATGTCCGCATATTGCGTTCAATAACTCAATTGTTTTTGGTGGCGTCCAAAGATCATTCGAGGCAAATAGAGGTCAAATTGTAAAAACTTGTTTTGAAAGTGTGTGTTCAAGAAAGCGGTTTGCTTTGGTGGAGGTCAAAGGACATGTGAGGTCACCTAAGGTAAAATTGTGAACACATCGTAAAACATGATGTCTCGAAAAAGATAAACCTCAGTGAGACAATATATTCCCTTTCGACAAGGAAACATTTAGTATTTTGCCTTTCTGGTTAAGAGTCATATGCAAGAAATGGACGATAACAGAAAAAAGATATGTGGTCTTATTTTGTTTTACCACATGTTAACAACCATTGCACGTGTTTAAAGTTTTACTCTCACTAGGGATGTTTCACCGTAGGGATTAAACCGAACTACCGTATAAGGGTTAACTCACCCGTCAATATTGATCACAGCTGTGAAGGTGAAGGATGACGCGAGTAAAAACACAACTTTTCAAATTGTAAAATCAAGCATGTTGTGAATCATCAATAAACTGCACTAAAATCCGAATTGGGATGTGTGGCGGCCACTTTGGTTTAAAACTTCATTATTAATAGAACATTCTCTCATAATCGATTACAAAGAATTATCAGTTGTGCTACTTGACGTTTTTGCCAATGCCAATTTTCTGTGGCCAAAATCAACGCATACCAAAATATTAGCTCACCATCTTTCGTATCTGATATGAGGAAAATGGTCTGAGGGCATTAATTTGATTTGTGGAAGAACTAGGCAGATGAAGACGGAAGAGTTTTGATCAGATAATGTTGCAACTGCAATCTTCAATTTAACCATCTATAATAGGTTTTGTTCATTAGCAGTCTTATCATATACCTATATAGTAAGCCATTCTTTCTTCTTGTAACCTTTCATTTTGGCTTATGTGTCAAAATATCAGTTCATCAGAGAGTACGAAGTGTGTAGATTGTTAAATGTTTTCTGGTCATCGAACTCTTATCTTTTCTCAAATCATGTTATGTTTTTGAAAACCGCATAAAATTGTGTATTTCAGCAACCGTACTTTGCGAACAGAGGCCAAAATAATTCACTCATCTGGGTACCTGAAATTATTTTTTTTGTGAAGTATCTTCGGATGACTTATATTTTATATTTATATATAATGGACAGACAGACGGACAAGGTCACACAGCCCTCATGCATGATTCATTTTAAAATAATTGATCATTCACAGGTGATCTGGAAACCCAAGGCTGTACCTGCACAAGGTTACTGAAGGGGGAAATGGCAATAATCAGTGCCGCGCTTTGTTATGTTGACCATAACACTGTCGCAGTGCAAAGAGATTGAGGAAATGCTGTGATCATGCAAAAAGAATTATCTCTTGTCGCCAAAATGTTGACGGGGCCCCCATGATAGGTATGAGTTCCAATAATTATTGCTTGTATGAATGTAACTAACAATAAATCTATCCAATGCTGCCTGTGGCTGATTTCATTTCGTGGTGTTTTTTAGACAGTTTTATACCCTACTTCATGTAATGCTTACAGTTATCTGATGACCCTTTTGTTTCTGACTTGGAAATCATCACTATACCTACTAAAGCTCATTTTCCCCACACTCTAAATGCACATTTTGGATCTGTCAACGTATGTGGCTAACATATATTTTGCAATGGAGTTTTGGGATCAATGAAACTCCCCTCCCCTTAATGTTTTGTCCCCACTGATAACATGATCTGGCTTCTTGTTTGTTTTACAAATGAAAAAAGACATAATGGAACACTGGGGTGATACAGTCTGAATGTATTTAAAACACTTATTCTAAATTAGTTGCTTGGGCTATATTTTGGCCATTAGTATGACACTTTGTACATAACTAATTGACGTTTGATGGCTCTATTGAGATACTGCAGCATAGCTGTTCTAGTTTCTTTACGAAGTATTTCATTTAAAGGAAAATGCCTTCACCCGAATTTGAGTTGGTGTATTCAGTATCCAATTTCAAGACTGGCTGTTTTTAATAAAACAAAAATAGTTTTTGTTACTTATGCGTTAAACTCATGCAGAATTACTCAAATATTCAAATTTAATGTTGGGAAACACCATGAAAGGTACTTTAAGTGAAAAAAAAAACAGATGTGAAAGATTTAGTTGATGTTTAACCCGTAATGTGGGGCGACTTCATATTCTTTTTAAGTATACCCTTAATAAGATACTTTATTTTTCATCGTACTGCCTGATCCATGGAATAATAACTTGACACTAGCTCATGCGGCCTGGCCCCTACAGGATACTTATATGCTACACACGAATTTGAATTTGCTCCATATGCGGTCATATGTACAGTAAGTCACAGCTTAACTGCCTCTTACTTATGTATTCATCCACCTTTTGCAGACGTGATACTTCACTCCCACCATGACATTTACACAATATCAAGTTTTTAAGATTACCGTATCGTGGATAATAATATCACTATGGTAGCGTAAAAGTACTACCTCTACCTCTACTCCCATTACTGATAGCATCGTTCACCATATGGCAGATCTCGCCAGCAGTTTTCATACCGTGTAGTGACGTTCTCGTTTGGTAATATAAAGGGTAAAGTTGTTTCTTTCTGCATCAAAAACATCTTAGGCGAATGGGCCTATTTGCGAATCGGACGATTTGCTTCAAATGTTATCAATCATCTGTAAAGTAACCCTGAAGGAAGTTTTGACAATTTAGATGGTGATAGGATCTTTATTCAGATTCTTACATCATTAATGACATCTGAGGGTTAATTCTAAGATAGCGCCCAATTCTTTTCACCCCATTGGCTGTTGTGGTGGTGTATTGTTGAGAAATCACCCATGTTAATTCTTATTTCCTCAACTTTGTGAAAACTCCAAGGCATCTGAATTGGCTTTTATAGGCCTCTGAAAAGGTATGTATCCCATGTATATGTGGGAACACTTTGCAGCAAAACGAGACCCGCTACTATTTATGCCAACAGTGAAGACCTTTTCAAAGAACTACCCTTGAAAAACATAAAGGGGTTTTTGTATAGAACCGTCATAACTTGGATATTGTTCACTTCTTATAAAAAATTTTCAATTTTATTCAAACATTTTGTGACATTGACAAACCCTTTGAACTCTCTATTACAATACTTTTCGCTAAATTTTATTGTACCCATGTATATTGAGGGTGTGTAGCTATGAAAAATAAAAGCTTTATGTTCATTCGCTGACATCTGTACGACATTTACTGATGATCAATGCAGTAACTTAGAGTAGTTTATTTGTCAGGGAGTAAAAGAGAACCCTTTATGATTATTTGCACTTGTAGATGATCGACGAAAAATCCAAGGATAATCAGATAGCTGATTTCACAACAGAGGTACAAACGTTTCTTGATATAAAACTTGCCAATGATCACCGAGAAGCAGAAACCTTGAATGTAACTGGAATCCAATCATTAGAAAAGTAGTTATTAAGTGCATTCATCACCATGAAAGCCACCTAAGTTATGTATAAGTCAATTTTCATTATCTGCAACCTTCGCTGCTGGCAACAAATACATTACCTTGTGGTAGGGTGACGGATCATCATTAATTTGAATCGTTTTACGACTCAATGACTTAATACACGCCATGTTGTTTATTGACATTTATTGAATACAAACGACGAATGACGTCTGTTTATCATTAATGCAATAAAACAGATTCCAGACACATGGTGTCACATTTACTGAGTACCTAATGGTACTAATGCGTCAGTTGCTGATATTTGTGAAAAGACAACTCACTATAAGTAGCTGAATCATTTGATTTCACTATTTAAGATATCGTGGATAATTCTGTTCTACATAAACAAGTGGAAGAAGTCAGATCACCTTGTTTTAGCACCAGTTTTCAAGTGTAGATTTTATGATTGTTGAAGACGTTTTTCAACAATAGAAAAGCACAATGTAATTGCTACGAAATAAAACAATACGAATTTACATAAAAATATTCTGTATTTGTTATTAACTGTAATTCGTCTTCCAAGGCAGTGAATATACTCCAAAGTATTGTGTCCGATTCCTGAACCTCTGTTTAATTTGATTACTTACAAGGAACAAGCAGTAACTTAATCGCATGTCATTTCGCAAACTTATACCAGGACCTACATTTTATAAATTATCAGAGGATGTCAATAGAGAAGTCATGTGTGTAAACTAAAAAAACAAGAAAATGGGACAGACAGATCCAAAAGTTAGAAATCATAAAGGCCCGAAGATTCAAGAAATACCTTGAGGGGGAATATGATATGGGCTATATATATATATATATATATATAACGCTAATTCCCCCTTAAGGCGAAAGTCTTTATATCTTCCTACCTTAAGGCGAAAAAATAATAAAATACATAAGCATATATTTTCCCCCAACGTCCTCAAGATATGATCAACGTTATTTTAATGGCCTGTCATCCGTGCGTGTTAACAAATACGTGTCCGTAAATTCGTCGACTTTGAAGTATTAGTATATAGATTGTGTCTGTAAAAGGACGTTACCGCACTTTTACGTATTCCTATATAAAAAGTGTGTGCAAACGTTAAGGGGAATCCGTTTTTTCGCCCAATTTTTTTTTCGCCCTGTGGTCGACTTTTCAACAACTTCTTTCGCCCTAAGTTGAGAATTAGAGAAATATATGTATAGATATATATATATATATATATATATATACATAGAGATATGTATATATATATATATATCTGGAGTCTGGAATATGATGCAGTTGCCTTCGATTACAAACCTTATTTCACTAAAGTATCCACCCTCACCCTTGATGAATTAGACTTTTACTACTGCCAATCATGGGGCTCTTATAAAACCTATTAGGGAGTATGTGCTATTCATTATTACCCATAAAGTGTCCAACTTATCCACCATCACTGGACTGTGTTAGTGGCACAATCTCACCGCGGCCTCTGATTTACTTTAGGGTAGCGTGATGAGGCTGCCATCTCCATTGCGACAGAAAACGTACAAAGTGGAATTGGAAATACAAACTTTCTCCTAAAAATATCGACAAGAAATTCCATTCGTTGAATGTAAAGTTAGAAAAATTATACTTCACATTCAGCAAACTAATTATCTACTTTACATGGAAAACAAACATTGGTCAACACAAAGATGCTTCCAGTGGGTTTTTGCAATGGTCGATATCTTAATGAATCGTTCCTATACACCCGTCTCTATCCTTATAAGTAGACGATTTGTCAGACCTGCGGCACTCGTTAATGGCGTGATTCTGATATTAAAATACATTTGAAAGAAGATTGAGTGACTGTGTTAAATTTAACACTGGAATTTTGGTACCGTCGTCCTTCCAAAATATCACTCAGCCATACACTTTCAAGAGGCTCATCATTTACCAACTCGCTCACTCGGTACACTGTGATGCAACGTTACCTTATGCCAATTACCGAGATCTGGTGGTCATTCATTATTGGTTTCGATAAAAGAGAGACCTATGCGGTCATGCTGGCCTGTGTATGTATGTATGTATGTGTGTGTATGTGTGTATGTGTGTGTGTTTGTGACACTTAGCTCGTTAACACGATATCTCAAGAACGGAAACTCCGACATTTTTCATACTTGGTATATGGATGAATCATTTTGAGAGAAAGATCCCTATTGTTTTTGGTGGAGGTCAAATGTCATCTGAGGTCACCAGAGGTCAAAATCTGAAAACCTTGTTAACACAATATCTCAAGATAGGAAACATGGATTAACCTCATACGTAGCATGTAGATACATTTCATCAAGAGGAATGATTGTGCCACTTTTGGTGGAGGTCGAAGGTCACCAGAGGTTATCAGAGGTCAAACTCTGAAAACCTCGTTAACACGATATCTCCAGATAGGAAGCACGGAAATTGATCATACTTTGTATGAAGATGTATTCTATTAAGAGGAAGATCCCTATTGTTTTTGGTGGAGGTCAAAGGTCATCTGAG
>WURT03019256.1:0-15918 GCA_009936505.3 Holothuria glaberrima | reverse complement strand
CTATACGCAGCCATGTTTGTTCGTTCTACCTACACTGCAACCCGACACCCCACATGTGTGCATGCGAAACGACTGTTATGAAAGCAAGGCTTTGGTAATTCATGATGCCTTATGAATACAAGTTCCCCTGTTTGGGGTAAAATGGTTTTCTCCCGAATGGAAGAATCTCCCGGACTAACCAAGATAACTCTTTGGTTTTGACTTTGATGATATGTCGGCGTGTGGATCAACGTAGAGATACTGAAGTGGGGCCATGAGAGGAATTTGACGATTTATTTCGGTGTCTAACCACCCAAAGTTGCGTTCTTACCAAAACCGAAATCTGCTTGGACGCGAAATTTGTAATCTCAAAACGAATGGGGCGATTTTCTAAGTTTTCATTGATATAAAATTACCCCTATTTGCCTGGGAAGAAAATTTTCGCGTCCCGCCCGCAAAACACAGCAGGTTTTGGTTTTGGCGTGAACGCACCTGTGGGTGGTTGCATATTCCCTTAAACAGAATATCACTCGTGGGGATTTTTTTTTCTTTGACTTCATCACAGATTGAACAGTTAATGCACAGAGCTTTTCGTCATTGGTAAAATATATACGGTAACAAAGGAAGTTAAAAAAATTGCCTCGATAGCATCTCTGACGTTAAGCTAAGATATTAATGTCAAGAAAAGGGCCGACACACGTTTACTGGCTGTACTCTTTTAAGAGTGTATAAGGCGCCTTCAACCTAAGCTTTAGCAACTTTTGAGAGAAAAGTATTCTGAGGATGACAGTTTTTCCTTAAAAAGTGTTTCTCCACTTATTAACACCCCTTGATGTTTCATGGATAATTTGACCCTATTCTACTTTATATGACCATTTTTGATATTCTCTTTCAAATTTACAGGCTAACAGAGGAATTCCAGGCCTGTCTGTCTCAGTGGGGGTGAACGGAAAGGCAGTATGGTCCGAAGGTAAGGTGTTGTTGAAACTTGAATGGGTTATGGTATATCCTTCTTTGTGTATTGCATTCTACAGTCCGGGGGATTCTCCCGTCTGGGGGGGAACCAAAATTCTCCTGAACGGGGGAAAACTTATCAACACATTGTATAGGCTTGCCAGCCTAACAAAAACAAGGATCAGAAAGAATGAAAATCAATCAAATATTCAAAAACGGCGTGGTGAAGCACCGATTAGGACGTGGCTTTTCTGTAGCTATGACAAAAAACTTTCCGAATATACATTTAATTCCATTACATTAGACCGACAATTTTCGCAAGGGGGGTTGCAAAGCCCGTTCTCCACTGACAATGTACACAAAGAACGCGTGGGACTGTGGGTAAAGCAGACAAAATGGAGGCCCCCATGACCAAGTTTTCTCCCAATCGGGAGAAAAGTATATTTTCCCGAATGGGGGAATCTCCCGAACTGTCTCCAAAACTGTTTTGAGCTATATAAGCTAAAAACCACCTTAAACAATATAAGCAAGTAACTTAGGGCTAAAATAAACTTATCAAAGCAAAGCTATATGTATTCATATGAGACATATCATGTGATCAATTGTTTTGACAATTTCCAAACTCCCCCCCCCCTCTCCCGTTACTTTGTGAGGTACTCATTTTCATACTAGGTTCAACGTAGCGCCACAACCGAAAAACATCGTCACTCTATTGATACGTACACAACAAAAACCGATTCCCGTCTTTTAAAGAACGTAATTCAGATTGTTTCATAATGTTTTGAGAATTGATTAATTGAGGCAGTGTTTAAATGTATCCTCAAAACCAATTCGAATGAAAATTCCAGCAGAATTGTTAGATTTAGTTCTTCTTTCACATAACAAAAACATGTTTATTTTGAGCATTGTTTAAACATTTTTCGCAACCAATTCGAACGAAAAATTCACCAGAATTGTTAAATTAAGTTCCTCTTTCACATTTCAAAAGCATCTTTGATCGTTGTTTATTTTTGGTGTTACTTTTTCGCATAAGCACTCACTTAAATTCTGAAACAATTTAAATGAGACTTAATGAAATGAGGCAAACTTAAATGAGACAAAATGAAATGAGACAAACTTAAATGAGACAATGAAATGAAGTAAAATAAAATATGGCAAAAATGAAATGAAGCGAGCTTAAATGAGATAAAACGAAATGAAACAAATTTTAATGAAACAAAAAGATATGAGGCAAACTCAATGCGACTACTATAACATGAGGAAAAATTAAATAAAGCAAATTGAAATAAAGCTTACAAAAATGAGACAAATAAAAAGGATACAAAATCAAATGAGGCAAACTAAAAAATGAAACACTTAAAACATTCAACAAAAGAACTCGATGAAAAGTAAAATGAGGCAACAAAATCCATTGCACTTTTGGCTTTCCATAGAGGACAACTTTAGTTCACAATCATTTCAGGAGGTGCACCACCATTAATTCCTTCCATTGGCTTACACACAAAACTGGGCTTGTTCTTTAGCCTCTCATTCCTTGTCAGAGTTTTCACCCCTAACAAGGTACACATCACCTTGGACCTTACGAGTTGGTGGTTGCTGGCACATCAAAATTTTTTATAGCATAACCGTTGAAATTTTGAGCTATAGAGGCGCCTGAATATAAAACTTGTGATCCGTTCACCCTGTAACGCACTGAGATAGAAGCCTGATGGCTCCACTTTCTTCCAAAACCTGAAAATCATAAACTACAAAAGCAATTTTGACCATTTTTGCACAACGTAGTCTTCAATCTAAGCACTTCATCATGCATTACATGTATGATGATTTGGTATCAGAAGGGATTCAATAATCGGTCGCGTTATTGTTCTGTCGTCTCATACTCACAAATATTGCAAGAAGGAAAAGAATCCCGTTTCTCTGAACCAAATTATTGAGAAAGTTCACGTTCCACATGATTCCCTCATCTCATATTATTGATATTATTCTGTAGGATTTGGTTTCGCGGACATCGAGAATGGAGTGAAGATGACTGAAGACACCTTGGTTCGAGTCGGAAGCATCAGTAAAATGGTTACCACCCTAGCTGCAGCAAAGTTAATGGAAAATGGAACACTAAACATTGATGAACCAATCCAAAAATATCTTCCAAACTTCCCACAAAAATACTGGAACGGAGAAAAGGTTTGACAATAACCCCTCCCATTTGTGATTTTTCTTTTCTTTTCTTTTCTTCTGAAGACGGGGCTTGTATAAATACTGTACACAGGAAGGTCCTGCAGACATTTTGTCTGCACATTACGGTCAAATCGTTCTAATTTTCGCTTCACCGGAAACACGACACTTGTATATGTCTCATCCCAGTGGAAAGGAAGGTAGTGAAGATATGAATTATTCCCCCGTGAAACCTTTCATTATTTTTGAGAAGAAAATTTTGTGTGGTGCACGACATTAATTTGAACATAGACCTTATGATTTGACGTCACGCAACGCCATTTAGAGGACAAACAATGAAACACACTTCGCACTTCGCACGCGGTGCCCAAATGTCTGCATTTGTGTTGGGGTAAGCTGTAAATTGGGTATGCGCTCACATCTGTCGGGCGTATGGGGGCTGGCACTTTTTGTTTCTGTTTATTCTTCAACACTTGGGTGAAGTTTAAGGGCATAACTATTTTAGACTATACCATACCAGGGGCGGATCCAATATTTTACAAAGGAGTGGGGTTTACCTTTTTGGGGCCGAGGTTCAAACCCACCAGAAGCAAGTGTGCGATATTTCTATGGGGAACTGGGTCTCGGAATAATTTTGAAATTAGACACTGCTAAATTGTTTTTCCTGGCATCTAAAACTTACGATAAGTACACAGACAAATATCATTTGAAATATCAATGGAAAGGTCAAATTTGTAACATGCAGGTGATATTTCCCAAACAATCTGGGGGCGACTGCTCATTCCCTTTCAGCCAAAACTTGCCCCATGCCCTGTTACAACAGGTTCAAACGTTGGATTTAATTGTGTCACTCGCATCCACAACTTTTCAGGGTGTCTTTCTGTGATCTTTTTAAATACAGTGATGATATTACCCATTCTTATAAAGGACATATTTATAGCTAATTCTACAACCTTTAGCCATCCGTTATTAAAAATCCTGCATTCTGATTGGTTAAACACTGACCTGTTATTCCACAACACACGGTCAGAAAACGTAAAAGCTAATAAAATTGAAGTTTTTCAAACATTTACGGTGGTGGAACAGGATTAAACCACATTTGTTGGACTATTATTGTCTCATAAACTGTCTCGACTCTAAAGTTGCCAAAAAATTTGGAGCCTCGACGGTTTATTCACTATGAGAAAAATCTGCCCCTTGAAAGTGGACGTGACTGCATGACTTGACCGATAGCGTCACGACTTGGCCGATTTTAAACCACAAACAACAAAGTGCCCTTAAAATTTCTACCAGGTCTTCACAGCCCGACAAAAGACTGGGAGTGCAGATTCCCTTAGAAGTATAGGTGGTCACTGGACCAAATAGTCTGCAAGAATGTGGCTTTTTTGTCAGTTGTAAAACAAGGAAAGACTTCAAAGGCGGAATACGTTTGTCCAACTTTCAAGGGAGCGAATTCTCTAAAGACCAGTAATAGACCGCCAAAGGCGATTTATTCAAAATATCGTCTATAGAGGTGTTTCATCGACGTCACATGATCTCGCCTCTCTTTAGTTGTTAGACATTTTGTCGGGCAAGTGTCCATTGTGTCACAGTAGCCAGTATCTATGGTTATGTCGTGCCCTTGTGGTGCAAATTCGCTTGCTGCGCGTGCGTTTTGCTCTTCACTACCGGGTAATCTCAATCACGTGACGTCACATGAAATACCTCTAGAGCCAATCCTAAAAAGTGTGACAACATACTCTGAGTTCTTGGTGAACACGGAAACATTTTCTACGGAATTGTGCGTTGTAATGTAGTGTTACCACTCACCAGTTTTGGAAAAGGCTGGCTGCCGATGACGACGTATCAATTCAGAATGGGGAACATGGGGGTTCTGGGTTCCCCAGGAAAATTTTGAAATAAATCAATTTTAGATGTGATTTTCTTGCCTCTGACAATCAAGATAAGTAGTATGTTATGCTGCTTTGGGATCGTCTCAAAAAATTAGTGGCGAGAAAAAGGGGCTAACGCCTGAAAGCCCCCTCCCCCTCCTGAATTCGTGACTGAATACAATGCTGGGGAAGCAAAGTATATCTTTTTGTGAATTTTTAATCCCTCAGTTTTTAAGATCCGTGTCCAGTCTACCCTATAGAAACTAGTACCATCTGGTCGCTAACCGTTGTGTCTCTTTAGAGTCACTTGTTGTGCATTGGTTATTTCAAGGTGATAATTCTACAATTCTTTTTCTTTACACTGATAACCTTCATAACGGATTGATATTAGGTTACCATAACAACCAGACATTTAATGAACCATAAGTCGGGGTTACGTCATTACAGATCATCATCAGAATTTAACCAAGCAATTGCCAGTGCTGGAGGAGCGCAATCTACTACTCTACCCAGTGCGATCGTTGACGCAATTGTTTGCAGATCGCAGGTTCCCGGGAAAGTACTACCTCCGGAGTTTTACATTCGTCAGCCGTATTCATCTGTGTCGGATGCCTTTGAACTGTTTCAAGATGATCCGCTGGTCTTCAAGACAGGTAATAAGAAGCTATATGTTATTACGACCAGGGAAGTGTTAGGTGAGAAAGACAACGCCACAGGATTGAGTGGAAAAGAACGTCATGCATTGCACGTTCTTTTCCACTATAGTCGATCCTGTGGCGTTATCTTTCTCAGGGATTACAGCCCAATTATCTCTAGAAAATTGGTGGAAGAGTGAACTATAAACGATTGTACCGTCTCCTTCGGATGATGTTAATATAAGCCTCTTAGCTTGACTTTTCTTTTATATAAACTTCAATAAAGAAAAAATCTAGTTATGGAGCAGGAATATTACACCTTTAATTTTGGTGGCTAAAAGTCTTGGAATACACAAACCTTAGTGAAAGCACTTTCGACCTTAACGGTACATGCACATTTATTATTACAGTTGGTCATGAATTTCGTATGCATACTGACGTATAGTATTCCGAATGTGCATGTAACACAAAGTGGCTAGATTTAAAGAGTCTAGAAAAGTTATTTTACAAACTTTATTCATAGTGACATTCGTATTCATTGTCATACCAAATTCCACCCGAAGTAAGTCGGGGGTCAGGGAAGTCGCGTAGCTGTGAGGGGGCAGGGGCATAACCCCCAGCGTTATTTTGTAACACATTCTCACCCCCCAATAATTTCAAGCGATGTATTTAAAAGAACACTGGAAGCGTTTCCTGTGAGAGACAAAAATATGACATTTAAATTATATACAAACTTTGATAAATATAACCAGCTAATTGGCAATACATCAATTCGGCCAGTTAGCAGGTGCGAACTTAACAGAAAGCAATAACAAGAAATGATTGGCGCCCTGGTCTAATTTGTTAAAGCGTAACTTAACCGCATGCATATACGTACCATAGTCATGTACAATGTGCAATGTACATACTGGTATATGCTTCTGCACTCTGCGCTGGGCTTCAGTACAATTAAGTGCGTAAAAAGCTTAAAAACAGATACACGGACGTTGCATGACAGCAAACTCTGTTAAACATTTATTTTGGTTGCCCCCTTTGAGAAAAGCCTTGTCCCCTAACATAAAAATTCTGACTACGCCACTGGGTAGGGACAAAGTCACCATTTTAGAGCGTATCTCATACTTAGATTTACATCTTCCAGACCCTCTGTTCTCAAGCTGCTGTCCGCGGTTTACTTTGGTCTGCTATGTGCACTAAAACGACTAGCGGAAGATTCCGACCATCCCCGAATTTTATTTTAAGAAACAAACTGGTGCATGACGTGCTAACTATACTGCATAAGAATTTAAGTAAACAAGTGTCATTCTGTCCGAAATGTTTGAAAACTTTTTCAAATATTTTGTTCTAGACATAGAATTATTAGAATTCCCCCAATTATTGTACTGATAAGAGTTCGTTATGTACTGCTAATGTCTATAGTTATCACAATTGATGTTTGCAAAATCTGAACGAATAAAGATGGCTAAAAAAATTTCCCGGAGGGTCATTTAACGTTCTCATTCGACGTACGAGAGTGCGTTAAAAATATATTGCAATGAAAAAATGACAATGTATCGTAGGCGTAGGAAGGTGTTCGAAACTGGGGGCTGAACCTTGTTTCGGATCGTCGTCCTGGGGAGAGGTCTAGTGTCCCCCTCCCCCTTTTGGAAAATTTTTGGATATTTGAGGGTCCTTAGATGCAATTTGGTGCATCATTTTAGACAAATTTTAAGATAAATTCTTGCAAATTTACGTTATTTCTTACAGAAGAGACAAAGAGGGGTTTTCGACCTTGGATCTAGGGGCTCCGCCCACCACATTTTCGACTGGGGGGCTTTAGCCCACCTTCCCCGCTTCCTACGCCTATGGAATGTATCGAAACTGGGTTTGATTTCAATTATGATTAGACTTGATCATGAATTAGAGTGGATTGGAATTTAACTTAATATGAGCAAAGGGGGTAGATTAGGAAGGGAATGGAAACTGTTTCCAGTGATTTGGTATAACATGATAATACACTCAGCTACTATTCTCATTTTACTATTTCAATCAAGAAGAACCCAATTCATGGTCTGAGATTTCAATCAATACACTTTCTGTATTGTAAACTCAGGTAATGCAACCAAAACATAGCGCTCGATGATGACCATTAATGAAAATTTCCTGGAAAATTTTTGCTTACAGCCAGATACACTGGCGGCGCCAGATGACGCTTGGGGTCCTAACCCTCTCATGTAAACCAGTGAAAAGTAATATTAATTGAACGGAAAAATAAATTGATAACACTGAAAGAAGGTGAAGACAATACAAAAAGGCTTTCCTGTATAAATATGTGAACCTAGGACAACGTAAGTTTGAAACTTACCCTTTGAAACGCTTTTAAGAAGCTTTAACCCAGGACCCACTAAGGTTTTCGCCCTGGACCCACCCCAGAGCAGACCACTGGAATTTACCCGTTATGGACTACCTGCACTACTATCTTGCCGAATACCCTACCCATGCCCCTCAACTTTTCGAAACAAAAGCGCAAACTATTCCTATGATTTTGTCCCTAGGAAGTCCATGTCTCTAACGATCTTGCTGATTTTGCTTCCACAGGTTGTGGCTTTCTCTATTCATCAATGGGATGGATCTTGATATCCGCCATTATAGAGTCCCTCGTGGAGAAAAATTTCATTGAACACATGAGGGATATCTTAGACGAGCTTGGACTGGAGGACACGGTCATCGAAACAAATGCTGCAATTTTGTTAAATAGATCGAGGTATCAATAATTACAAATGTTGTGAAACTGTTCTCTTGTTAAATATTCAACCTGGTCGAAAATTTGGTTTCTTAGACAACATAGTACATAGCCTGGAGAGAGCCATAAATATTTTATATCTCTTCCATTTGAAGTATCCCCACGTAGTGCTTGGCATTTGGCACTTTTTATCACATTAAAAAAGTGACTGCCCTAACAGTGAAAATAACAAACCTATTTGCTCTACAGCCCTACAGTACTACAGTTTATATTTACACTTAATATCACTTTAGGTTTTGGATCATTGTGCTGTAGCATTAATAGGCTGTTGGTTGCATGGACAAAAAGGTGATTACAGTCCTGTGGACCCACAACTCATTGTTACTACACAACATTCATTGGTCCCACAGCCTATCGGACACATTTAAATGGAATTCTGTGTGTTAGTTTATATTGTAAGACTTAGGCTCAAGGAGCAACGTTATGGGACATTTCACTGTAGGGCTGATGGGCTACACGGCTATTGGACGATATAGAGCTGTAATAAATAACAGAATAAGAAAATGTACCCTCTTAATACTGTTCGTCTAGTTCTATCACAAATAAACTGATGATAATGTAAGGTTAGAACATCTTTGAATAAGCATAACTGTGTTATGTTTGGTTGGTCTATTGACAGGTTCTACACTCGTGACGATGCTGGAAACCTAACCAACCCGCCATTTATTGACGTATCGTGGAAGGCTGGTTCTGGTGGATTTATGAGTACTACAAGGGATCTTCTTAAACTTGCTCATATCTTTTTAAACAGCTATTGGTCAAATTTAAATCTTAAAGGTAGGCAGTTGGACTCAAATTTACTCCTCGGTCACCCAACCACTGAAGATCATGTCATAAATGTAAAAAAATGGATCTTGTCAATGTCCCGGTCAGGAAATATCGAGGCACAAAAAGATCAGCTGGACAATAGTATACCTCTCAATATTCATATAGCCTAGTTGCAAAGAATTTTTTAAAGAGGACAGTCTAATAACCCTCAAACATTTTGTACGAAAGATGATGTACTGTCAAGTGCCAAACATCCCACAAAAAACAGTTGCAATATATATGTGTTCAATTTTGCAACTTCAGTTCAGTCTAGTTTTACATAAAGGCAAGCTCTCCATTACATGAAAGTTCTGCACAAGTAACACTATCAGGAATATCAGCTAATTTAAAAATATTGGGCAATATTGATCATTAAAACAAGGGTTTTAATGATATGCTGGAATTGTTACCTCCGTAGTTAAACTTAACATGCAGATTACCGTAATGAAAGGATATAATCCTACTACTTACTGGGCCGACTCCCAGATAATACAAAAGCCTCTTAAACCTTTTTCCATGTAACCTCCCCTCTCTCAGGCTCTCGATTAATTAAATAGCATTGTATTGAGAATAGTTTTATATCAAGTTTTTTGTATGTTCAGCAGTATCACGTAGTATACTCTGAGTCCAATATTCTTTAATTCGCAAATACATTATGTATTTTAAGGGCATATAGAGATATACTAATCTATCCTTATGTACGGTACCATACCTTAAAGGCTAAATAGTACCACCTTAGGTTGAGTGAAAGCTCCACAGTGCTTTCCCCGATGTGAATTTTGGGTCGAAATCATCTGCAACACCAGGTGAGTCTTTTAGTAAAATAGTAAAATAATTTCATTATAATAGATCCAAGTATCACTGCTTAAAAACTTGCTTGGAAGAATCCAAGTTACCCTTTAACGTGGGGATAAATCTATATTCCAGCTCCAGCTTCATAAAGAGTGAATATTACCTTTTAGTCAAATATCACATTTCATTTTACCACCCAATACAAGTACAAGGTAGCACGAAAAGGCTTTCTGCCCAGTACAAAAGAACACAATGTTTGTACATTGAAGTTACCCAACTGAACTGCTGAAGAAGAGTTTTTATGAAGAGAGAGAGAGAGAGGGGAGAGATAAGGTGTGAGCCAAATTTTTATCGGGAATCCAAAAACTCAAAATGAAAACTATATATAGAAACATGGACCGTAGGGTAGGTGAGTTTGTGTGTGTATTTGTGTGGGTGTGTGGTGCTGGGTTTGTCCGAACCCTGTGCCCAAGGCACGGTTACAATCCTTTCCAATTGAAGTTACGTAACGGTTACTATATAATTTATGTACTAATATGACACTATTTAAAGGGCCAATTTCTTAGTCGCAAATGGTTCAAATTCACTTAAGGAAGGCACGTTTTAACCCCATTTTCAAGTTGCACTCTACATATCTTAATAAGCACTTCCCTTGAAGCATACAGGTGCTTTGCCTGACGTCAATTTTGCAACAAAAATATAAACAATTTTAAACAACTTGCTAAAAAGATTTTCACGAAATTTAAATTCCCTGCTCTAAAAGTTTGTTTTCGCTTTCATTGCAACAGACCAGACCCCCGGCTATTTAAAGTCAGAAACAGTAAAACAGCTCTGGACTCGACATCCTGAGGGCTCTGATGAAAACGGCACTTATGGTTTGGGATGTATGTCAAACATCGGTGACATTTCCTTTGATCCTAACAAAGTACCGTGCCATTACATACTACATACTGGACGAGGAATAGGCTTTGGTGCTGTGGTACACACTACACTAGAAGGAAAGGGCAGTCTCTCCGGTGAAAACATGCAATTTGCGACCAATCAGAACGGAAAAGAAAAAAATGAGGACCATGCAGGTTGCTTCAAAGATATGGACAGCAAGGAGCGTCGAGCAGTCTCTGTCGCCATACTGGCAAACTTGGAGAACTTTAACTTCCAACAAATAGCATTGCAAATAGCATCTTTATTTTGACAAAAGTGAAAACTAGACATAAATTCTTTTAGTTTTGATAAGTATATAACAGTTTGCTAGTGCCCGTATTTCGGTTCAACTGATTCAGACGCAGATCCAAGAGGCTCAACCGACTCGAATCCTTCTAGTTTTCACATACCTAATTTTCTCTTTTATTTCTGATAAAAGGACTGAAATTTTCATTGTCCTAATTATGATGGATAAATTATGATGGCCTAGGCCCTCAAAACATGGAAACTAGCAAATAAGAACTTCTTTTTCCCCAAATTTTCCCGCAAAAGATTTCGTCATCTCTCTCTCTTTTCTCGAAGTCTTGATCCGCCCCTGAAACTGACTATGTGAATTAGTGGGTATAACAATGTTATATGTGGTAAATCTTAATCGAAACTCCATTATGTTTATGCCTTATAATACTACTAACTTACATTACAGGTACAAAGGTATCACAAGCATAGATACAAGACTTAAAATGGCGCATTGGCTCCGCAGGGAGCGAAGATTCAGCGCAGGAAGTGCTGACAGGGTCGTCGCGACCGGGGGTGTGGGGGTTTCCCACCCCCCCCAAGTTCGTCAGAGCGACGATAGTCGGAAAATCTGAAATACCAGTTTGAATTTCTGATATCTCAGTGAAGCATATTTTTCCTACTGAGCCTATGTCAAATTTGTATGTATTTTCCAACTAGATGAAGTAAGAATAATACCAAACGTTATTTTCCTTACGTAAAATCAATCAAAACTGTCCTGTGCCATCTGCTGCGGACTTTCTCACCTTTCTGCGCCTATTCTCTACCTCCCGCCCGTTCCCCATTGCTGGAATCTGTTCGTCTGGATTTTCGTCCAAAATTAGTAAAAATACGATAGATGTAAAGTGCTTGGCGTCACACTCTATATTATCAGTCGGATATCAGGTAATAAGAGTTATGTCATTGCCCCATTTTATATAATTCAGATCCAGAGCTTCCAGTAGGCCCTTTACAGGTATCCGCCACCCTTAGATTCCCTTTTATAGTGTACAATGAAGGGAAAGAAAATATTTGTAATAGTCCAAGAATGTTTCTGTTGACTCCACGCATGTATTTTTGCGTAAAAATCTCCCCGAATAGAATACAGTAAAGTAGCCAAAAGAGGGGCTTCAGGAGGTTTATTGACAACGTATTCTTCTTGAATCGCGTATATGGGACCCGGGCTTTAGACAACTTATACTCTCTTCTTTCACCTGATAACCGAAATTAGAATTCACTAAATTATGGACACTTTCCAGCCATATATATGATCAGCTCCAAAATGTCCCAAAGATAGCACAAGTTTGCATCTCAGCTAGCAACCTTAAATTATCAAAAATTTACGCACTGCCACTCAGTGAGAACAAAAATCCAGCCAGTCGTAATTTTGGACCTTCATACCACCCAAACATATGACCCTAGCTACGGCCCTGAGTGTTGATCACTGTTCAGTTGTTTTGACAACAATCACACAAATTAATGTCCTCCACCATTAATAATATTTGTTAATTTAGAATTGGGGACGTTAATTTCTTCCCCGTAGCATTCCATGCAAACATTTAAACATGAACGCACAATGACTGAAGTCCATGGACCTATTTATGGTCTGGGCGGCTTGTGACGTCACAAAGGGGTATCAGAGAAAAATCCAATGAAAGCAAGTCCTGCCAGGCTAATTGTATACACAGTTAATACAATCCGACCCGTTGTCTTCATCAGCCAAGCGACCTTTGACCTAAATACCCGTATGACCGCCCTACTAATGGGTTCGGTCGGTCATCCTGGTCTTCCTTTTACCCTAACAACTTTGGAGTGAAAACAACTGACTGCAGTATGGTCATATGGGAACACTTCATACGCACTGCACTGCTGGAGTACGGAAGCCCATTAGGGCCATGATGTATATTTTTATGTCCTTGCAACGACTTATTTTGTCGTTTCTGCGACTTATTAAGTCGTTACAACCAGTTATTATGTCGTTCCTAAGACTTATTAAGTCTTTTTCTACGAGGTATTAAGTCGTTCCTACGACTTCTTTGTTCTCAAAGTGACATCTCTTCTCTTAGAGCTCAGCTAGAGGGAGTCTGTAGGAATCTTGCAGGGCCCCGGTTAAAACTGGGTGTCTTATTTTTTTCAAAACGCCCCGTGCCCTTAGCATTTATCGTCCCCCCCCCCCCCGAGTTGCGAAAATGCCTCCAGGAGGCGATAACGCCCAATAAGCAACAACTGGTCTACCCTCTAAATAAAAACAAAAGAGAGAAATTCAGTCCAAAAAGAGGGTGCTGAGGGACGACTCCTAGTTAGAGTGAATTTCACCCTGAATGGAGTAAAATTCACTCCAAATAAAGCGATATGTCTTACATGTGTGTAAAGTATCACTGTCTTTGAGTGAACTGTCACTCTACTTGGGGCGAAGTTCACTCTAATAAGGAGTGGTCACTGGGCACACTCTTTTTGGAGTGAATTTCGCTCTTTTGTTTTTAGAGGGTAGGATGTACGTACTGGAAAAAGTTGGTGACCAGTTCAACATCTTTTCGGTAACCCTACGCCTTTGTCGGGGCTTCGGGTTGCTGCCGTCTCCCTGGAAAGGTTGGCAAATTGGCCACCTGTCGGGCAAGTCATGGCGCCGTCCCCTACTGCGCGTGTGTTCTGTACTTACTAGAGAATTTCTAGTCCAGAACAGTGTTAGTTATAAACATGGGCAGCTCTGAGAAATTTTGTTGGGGGGGGGGGGCAAAATAAGTCCGTAGTCAGGAAGGTTCGGACAATCCCTGGCAATATCAATGGTCCGCACAGGATGGTAAAGGTAGTGGCGTACCCAGGATTTCTCTCACGGGGTGCGCATGCAGTATGTTGTGTGATCGCCGGGGTCTAAGGGGAGAAGTGTTCCCCTCCCTTTTGAAAACTTTTGAAAAATTAGGTGTCATAACATACAGTCTGGTGCCACATGTTCAACCTTTTGATGTAAAATTCGAATTTTTAGGAACTAAAATAAATGGCATCAGTGAGGGGGCTATGGCTCCCCCACATGTACGCCAGTTAGTAAAGGAGTATGGTTATTATAATGTTATACACTGATGCCCCATATAGTGTTCAAAAGCTGTTCATCTCAGGCATTCAGTCATGCGTTGTGCTCAGTACATAAAAAATACAACCATAAAAACCGATCGTTTTTCCACGAGGACCGAGTAAGAGGCAGAAGAAACAGATAAAGCCGCTTGATCCACTTGTATAAAATGGTTACACATTAACAACTTCTTTCTTTCACTGTGTCACAATACGTTTCAGCTTTGTCAAGAAGCCATAAAACGTTGATTTTTTTTTATTTATTTCTTAAAATAACGAAAATTTTGAGCTTAAAATCACTTGAAAACAATGAAATGATAGCACTATTTTGGATAAGATTAGTACAGCCCCCTAACGTTTTTGTTTTTGTTTTGTTTTTTTTTTTTGGCAAAAGGAAGAGAGATTCCCCTGACTCAGAACTACAGACCAACTCCTTTACAACTAGACCATTAAAGTCAGTAGACTCACTAAAGCTTTGATTGACTGTTTGGTTTCATTTTAAACAACTGTACATGTAGTAACGGTAGTTAATTAAAACCAGAGAAGTTGCGAATCTTTTAATTATAACGGACCATTTGACAATCTTAAGACCGCTCGCCGGCCAGCGGCGCTGTCAACGTGGGCAAGGGAACGAAAAACTCTCCGCTCGGAGAAATACATAACGTGAAGTCTAGGCTATACATCCCCTTACATAACACCCTTTTGCAGACAGACACTTATACTGATCTGTCTACGTGACACCTATTAAAAACTGATTTTAGTCATGGATGAGAATCAATACGGCTAATGGGTTGTGTAACCACATATCCCCGAGAGCTCTGAAGTGTCTACAAAATTATGGGGATTTAACTCGAGCATTACCGTTACACTTTTTGTAAAAAAACATGATGCGTGATCACAAAGTGGTAATTTGTTTCAAATATCTCAGCTCGCACTAGTTGTAGGCCCATTTGTGATGTCTGAAGTATTATAATAGCAAATGACCAGCTGGAAAAAGTGCGCGAAGCTCGCAGCAAAAATACCATTTTAAAGCCACTTTATTAATCTTTAGTCGTCACATTACATTGTAAAGTTATTTACTTCTTTAATTCACTTCTTTACTTTTAAACCCACTCAAGGGAGGGGTAACCCATGTAATCTACCTGAACTAATAAGATGCGAACGAAATAGATTCCGTATAGTTCCCACAGTTAGATGAGTTTGGTTCACGAGTAAAGACCTTCATGCTGTACAAATGCATGCTACATTGTGCAACCTGTTAAGTTGCAATGGTGTAACTTATGGAACGCCAAAAGGGCAAATTATTTTGATGATGGCTTCTTTTTTCAAGATGAAGATCACTTTTACAGTGATGATGAACACTTTTTTCATGATGACGAACACTTTTACAGTGATGGTGAATACTTTTTTCATGATGACGAGCACTTTTACAGTGATGATGAACACTTTTTTCATGATGACGAACACTTTTACAGTGATGGTGAATACTTTTTTCATGATGACGAGCACTTTTACAGTGATGATGAACACTTTTTTCATGATGACGAGCACTTTTACAGTGATGAAGATCACTTTTTGAATGATGTCGACCAAAAATGGCATGATGAAGGCCTAAAGTAATTTGATGACGTTGCGATGTCATTTAATAACGATGCAAAAGTACACGGCG
>WURT03019245.1:0-11571 GCA_009936505.3 Holothuria glaberrima | reverse complement strand
AAACCTGATTTTGATGTATCTTTTAAAAATCTCTTATTTCTCTAAAATGTATCTTTGATTATGCTTCGGAACGTAAAATTAAGGGTTTATTCTTTTTAGGGTTAACAGTTCAGCTGGAAAATCTTCATGTGATTTAAAGCAACCACCCTGTAGACACTTTTGACCCTATCCATTTCAACAACTTTTCTTAAAGGTAACAATGACCATTTTATTAATTTATATTATTTTATATATTTCCGAGGGCTAAGCCGTTTTGTCCCAACAAAAACCTGTGCTGTGATTTCCCGAGAAAATTGCCAGATTTTCTTAAAAATCTGTCTAAATATAGCTTTTTCCCGACCTATGGGAGTCACACCTCCATCCCCCTGGGTCACACGCCGATAACGATAGCAACTGAACAATAAATGAGTTTGTAATGGTAGATAAAAATTAAAAGTCTTAAACCTTTAAAGTGTGATTACAACTGAAAACTATTCGGTATATATATATGTCACACGGTCTCTTTCTCATCGCACCATTATACAGGTGAGTCATCGCGGCTTGTAAGGAACCATAACTGGTAATGTCCTACAACCATTTTATGTGACAGTAATAATGACTATTATGACTTTAAATTTTGAGTCATTTAATAATCAGTACCAGGACTAAATTTAAATGTTAAAAGCACATTATGCCCATGCATGTGCTTGAACCATGTAACCTATGTAGCTACCATGGGCAGCTGCCTAACTGACAATACACCTCAACTCCAAACTAAACCTTTCCAGCCTACTAATTTTATAGCCTAGCTGACATTCTTGCTGGCTCCGGAAAACCTGCAGTACTAATATATTGTCCCATGGATTCACAGAAAATAAAATGATGAAACGGAACCATGTCAGAAACTCCAGTGGCTTAAAAATCTTCCTCCTCTACCACCACGACATTATGTGCAACCGTCAATGTCATTTCATTGCTCTTTAGCCGACCGTGTGCATTCCCATATATTATGGGGAAGGAAAACATAATGACTATAAAAAAATGGAAAAAAAAGAACGTCATGTATATGATAGGGAAACAGTGTGATACACGGAGACCTCAGACAGTACAAGGGGTATGGTCAAAATCAAGTGAAACCAATATTTAATGTTCTCCGTCGAACTCTTGATGTGGAAAGGGTAAGGGAACGTGACCCTCCAAAATTACAATAGTAATTATCGAAGTGAGGAGGTGATTTTAACTTAGTGGATTATTTTTGTAATGAAAAATTGAGTAAAACGTTACTTAAACGTCTTTGGAAATGTTATAGTTTTTGGCTTGCATTTCGTACTTATCGTACACGTTGATTGTCTCTTTATTAGTTCCGGTAGGAAAGGGTAAGTGGTATAATACCAAATTCCTCTCCTCCCCACCCCTTCCTCCTCCCCTACCATCAAACCCACTGCATCAGGAACAAGTCGACCTGCTGTAAACATGACTTAGGTTATTAAACAGAAAAATAGTCAAACTTGGCTTCGCCCCTATTGAAGCCCTCGCCGTGGAGGGAGCCAACGGTCCAGCAAGTTATGTCCGCATGTTCGCTCTAAAAACTCAACCGAGTTAGCCCCCTGTGATGTGGTACTCCTTGAGACACGGTTAAGTTACCTAAAGAGAAGGGGGATACTAAGGACGGAGAAAACATGCAGAGAAAACTCTCATGTTCAGTTTGAGTTTAAATTGAGATTTAAGGAGAGAGTTGCTACTATCCCTCTGAAAACCAACATATTATCACTGTTTAACCAAAAGTATGCTTACTACGGTTGAAACTAAGCTATACTTTGTGGGTATAGTTGGCACGACCGACTCTGTAACCATACAGGTGCATGGGGGTGATAGCCATCGGGCAACAAAATGTCAATTTTATGTAAAACGGCCGTTTTTCAGGGCAAAATTCTTCCCATCACTATTTGGAATTTAGGGATGATTTCAAGGCAAACCGCCTTCCACCCCCAAAATGTTGTCCATACGCATATGTTTATAGCTGGCCTCATCTGAACTATCCTAAACTATCTAAACTTGCTATACAGTGCGATTGAACGAGGGTTTCTACTCCAAATTTGGATAAGATACATTCTTTGAATGGTACCTCAACAAAGCAAGCTTTTTCCTAATTCTGGAAAATATTTCTGGAGTGAAGTCCTTAGAATTAATAGTTTATATCACTCATCAATGACATTAAAAGTTGCTTTGGGTTCTTTTCACTTCTGTTCTGTTATTTGCTACTAGCGACAAACATCAAAGCGGTACTATAACGGCATCACCCACACTCCACAAACTATTAGTACACCTTACAGTTGACTTAACCGTAATCTAGTTTGTACCAAAAGTTGTATTACCAAGCTTTGATAATAGAATACATTGCCCCATGCTGTCTGCCAGAATCCAAACTTGTCTTTCCCTACGGTGAGACCAACAATATATTATTTATCATCAGAATGCAAAATTCTTGACAGTTCAGTAATTCTTGTGTTTGCCCAATTCCGACTTCAGTCCTTTTGAGTTCAGGTATTTTGGAATCAACAGCATTCTGTTATTATAAACCACTAACTCACAGATTGCACGTGCTGTATTTGCCCAGGTAGCAAAGTCAGGGAATTAGGGACAAAAAGTTGCGCGGTTTTAAGAACAACATTTGTAAGAGGTGTGAAGTGTGGCTAGCCTATTGACAATAAACACTGATACAAGCGGCCTCCTTTTACATGTATGTTAGAACCATGGGGAAACCGAGTCCTGATTTCTCCTCGAGTATGATTTTTGGTCACAGCTGACGATCCCTTATTAAATATGTTAGAAGAATTATATGAACTGTCAACTGAAAATACAAAAAAAAAAAAACACTTCACCTTTGGGACTTTTCTCTGTTCCGCCGTCTTTTTGTCCGGAATCTCTACATTCCGACAAGTCTACAGGCATATGACAGTATGAAGTTCTTTGTTTAGATATGGGCTAGGTTAGGGTTATGTTAGGGGGAGAGTATTACAGGTATATTACGTGTGTCAAACATCGAGACGACGGAACATAGAAGTGTGGACATTTGCCTCAAACAAGGCACTCTGCATTGTACTTGATATGTCTGCGTCAATGTGTGTGATCTCAGTTGAGTGGGTCCCACCCTACAGTTCAGAGAGATGCCAACCAGAAATTCGGATCGCACAAGGTTTGCGAAGAGCAATCGAGAACCATATTAGAAGGTTAGTTCCACTTCGTGTCAATTTTACCCTGGGGCTTTCCCATGGTTTTCACATTATAGCCTAGAAGAAATCGTCACCCTTCGCGACCTTCCAGTAGGGGTAGCTTCAGGTGGGGTCAAGAGCCATGCCTCGTCGGGGGAAAGCTGCCTTACCAGGCCCCGTCGGGGAATTTTCCAATTTTGTCGAGGACCCTTACTGACTAATTCACGATGGCGACAAGTTGCTCTGACAGTTTACTGTCATGGCTGTCAAGGAGGGCAAATTCTTTAGTAAAACCCCCAAATTTTCCTCAATAGAAGCCCACCATTCTCGGTGTGCCCTGAACCCGGGAAGTTTTGACTTCGCAGTTTCCAATAACACCGTCGTCGTCGTCGTCGTCGGGGCTTTTACTTGCTTCTCCTCCCAATTGGGTGAGTTTCCCCTCCCTCTCTCCTTCAGGCGGATTCTGGCGCCATCATTATCTTCCAAACGCATCATTAGTGTTGGCATATTGGGACAGGTAAAATGTATTTGGCCAACGACGGCTAACGTGCTGGCCCAGGGCGTCATAATGTTGCTAGTGGAAGCACGACAGGAACCTTTGGGTCAAGTTGTCAACATGGGGACTACCTGTATGATGTGAACGGTTGCATCCGTAAGCCTACAGTCCTACGGTACTACAAATGATGTGATTTTGCATGTACATTATGCACTGCATGACTGCAAAACTAACGGGCTATAGGGACGACGATGGGCTGAAGAACCAACGGGATGCTTTACTATCGGACCAATCCGCTGAAGGACTAATGGGTTGTCATCTTCACTGTTATCTGGTGCCTGACAGGCCGACGTGTATTACTCCTACACGTTAGAATACGTACCTTAGACTTGAAGGTACATACTCGACACTCCTGCTACGAAGGGTAAGTTATAAGTGTGGAGAGAAGAAACTGTATGTAATAGGACAGTCAACGATTGAATGCGCACCGAGTTGACAGACGTAGCATCGGTTTGAGTAACATTAGGACTTAAACATTCTTGTGTCCTCAATCTTACACGTTGCAACGTTTATTGTTTGCTTTATATTAAGTGAGTGATGGGATAGTAGGCTTAGGCCTTGTTTCATTACAGCGTTGGACCGCTAGATCACACCTTTAACATATGGCATTTATTACAACAATGCCTTAGAATCTATGGCTACAGGTAACGTGGGCCCCGCGGGAAGAAACTATTAGGGATTCTCGTGAATCGTTGGAACAATAATTAGCTACGACTTTATGTTTCTTCTCCAGGGCAACAACAATAAAAGAATCCTATGGGTGAAATAAGCAAATTGGAATGCAATCGCTTTGTAACTTCGCCCAGGCGGTCCGGGGATAAAACCCTCCGAAAGCATCTTACTGGAGACATACTGTCGCCAGGTTGAACAGCACAGAGGGTTCTCAAGAAGGATAATCCGTGACTTTTTCTGCTAGCTTCTTATGCATGAATTAAACGAGACGGTGTTACGGCCGGATTAGGATGTCCTATATTTGTGTGATAAAGTACACAGTGAGTCTATGATATTATCTCACCCTTGGTTTGTGGTATCCAGGTAACCGATCTACCGGAACGAGACAGACTCAATACGACGGTTGATGAAGTAACTTGTTGTCAACTTTTCATTGCTTTTAACTAACTCTTTAGAAATGTCCGTTTTCTGTGTTGCTTGGTAACTGTAAAGCCCACGTCTACACAATCATACATTTGTTCAAAACTTTATCATAAATGTTTGCATGCCGGAC
This sequence comes from Holothuria glaberrima, assembly GCA_009936505.3. Lineage (NCBI taxonomy): Eukaryota > Metazoa > Echinodermata > Holothuroidea > Aspidochirotida > Holothuriidae > Holothuria > Holothuria glaberrima. The sequence goes on along the minus strand of WURT03019245.1, from coordinate 6,599 downwards.
GGTTTTCAAGAAAAAACGTGTGGTTGTACAGACGGGCATCACATCATTCAACACGTATGATGGTACTCAAATTTTTAGCTGCATGTTTTATCTTTCCAACAAATGTTCAAAACATTTGAAAACATTTCGGTCTATTCTTATCATTTACTATACAGTATATAATCGCGTTGTAAGGGAAATTATCGCATAAAGTTGCGTATTAGGACTACTCGTTTATAGGGAAATTCAGCAAAAATCAACAATTTAGGACATTTGGAGTACAAGATGTTTTGGACTAAAATTATGCATGGTTATTGCCCATATAGTACACGGCGGGGCATGCTCCGTAAAACCAGGGAGTTGATATTTCCCTGGTAAAACAATCATCATACATTTGTATGACAATGTTCATGAACAAATGCATGACCGTGTAGACGGACCTTTAAGGGAAAATGCAGTCGCCCCAATCAGAGATAGTATATGCCCCGTCACTCTAGTTCATGAATGGCCTATTTTAATCATGTGACAATATTTTTGCTGGTGAATGTTGAAATTCAAGGACAATTTCTCCTTGTTTTTCCTATTGTTTGTAATAGTTATGTTCTAACCGTCTTCAGAGGTACTTGTAATGCAATAAGAGGAGATTTGCAAAATTTTTAGTTTGCTAATTTTTCAAAGCAAATTTTGGGACGACTGCCCATTGCCTTTAAAGTTAACAGTAGATCAAATCCGGCTACACATATAAACATAAAAAATAACGAGAAATGTATACTTCCTCGTCAAAGCTGAAGCTGACTTTGTAAAGATTCAAGTTTACACGGGAATCGTATTCCGTAAGGTGGGTCGGCTCACTAATCTCACTAGTCTGAACGTGCGCGCACTCGAGATCAAATACAAAGTTGTAATATCACTTTACGGTGAGGATTATGACCCCCGTGGGTGCGATCAGATTCGTTGTGTCAACGCACCAACGATCACTTCATATCTGCTTTAAAGGGGCTCATTGAGTTGGTTCACATAATTCATGATTTTTTTCACACCTGTTGAGATTTACTCACATCTTGATGATAAATGATCAAACAAAGAGATTCTGCACGTCTGATTTACAACTGAAATGACAATGACAGTGTAATTAATGATTAAAGTCATTTATTACAAATTTGTGACCAGACACTTTTTACCATTACATAGTAATCATATGCAATCCCTGTCAACAAGAACTGCAATTTCTCACATTTTTTGGTAACTAAAGGAAGTGAAACATGAGAAATGAGGCTAATTACAAGCATTTTCATGCAATGGTTTCCTTCAAACTCGTCACAAAAATAAACCATATCAACTCAATGAACCTCTTTAATTCCGTCGTATCCTCAGGCGGAGTGTAACGAGGCCCGGGAAAACAAGACTGACGCATCTTTTGCAGTTTATATTTATCTTGCTACTTGACCTTTCGCGCCTGCTTAGTTAAAGCCTGAGATCTCCTGATCTAGCATGTGTATCGCAGTATAAGCATGCATCATCATTTACTTGTAATCGAAAGTTTTTTTTTCAAACGAACACCAACCTGTTGTTATGTGATTTAACCTACTGATCTTTAAGCATGAACTCTTTTGCCACGGCACAATAAATTCTCTTGCCCGCTTGCCGGACGTGTATTACTCCTGCACCTATATTGGCTGCACTCGTTATAGTATGTACGTCAAATGAGTAGTACATATTCGACACCTGCTTTCAAGGTATTAAATTCTCCTCCTTTGAAAGCTGTCGTGGAATTCAGGTGTTATTTGCAGAATTGGCCCGAAATGTATGAGAGGTTCCGGAATCGGAGTAGGCTGCACCAGAAAATGAAAATTTCATGAGGATAAGTTCATGCTCCATTTTTGTTGATGCACAGTGTTACGTAGGCCAACGAATGGTCACACACGAGATCAACTGTATGCATAAGTGGGCAGGACAGACTATAAAAAATGCTCCGCTTGAACACTTCCCTCCTGAGAAAAAGCTTGACTTAGCGTAATGTGCTACCAACAACAGTATGTTCACCAAGATAAAACCATCAGGTTGAAAGGTGACTTCAACTTAATCTGGAACTTCCTACCTCATATTTCATGTCTCCAACATTTTCTGTCGTCTTAAGCATCAAATACAAATACTGGTAAACACTAGTACCTTACGGTCTTCTTGCCAGATCTGTCCTTGGATAAGCTTACTGGATGCAGCATTCTTGCACTATGTGACTATTGAATTATGTATTTTCAGGCCCATTTACAGATTACTCACGACGTTGGTGGAAACAAGCTCAAATTACCGTCGGAATTAGACGATAAGTTTCGAACAACGTTTTACAGAGTAGTTTTAAAGTTAGTGGAAACATGCTTAATTTAATCAATTTCTTTGACTTGATATAATTACTATATCAAAAAGGGTTCAATGACTACGAGAACACAGCCATTTATTAAGTGACGTAACATGGCGTAGGCTTGGCCTTTGTACCCTGCAGCAAATGCTGAAAGGGCAAGTTTGTATGAAACGACTGTACTCTATAGTAGAGGACAAGTTTACATGAAACGACTGGATTTAGTAATCATACTTCACCGTCTATGAACCATACACAAACAGGGTCTAATAAAACTATCAGACATGCTCCGCGCTACGACCGAGACTCATGGCGCCTCTTGTAACGTAAAGATCTTTGTTTCCAAAACAAAGGTTTGTTGCCATTTGTCAATTTATTTACAATTTCTACAATGCACTATTCACCGGTAGGTCTACCTTTCAACAAACTAGGTTCTGTCATTGAGTGACGGCCGTTGAACTACATTGTACTGAAATTGTGTAAAGCCGATCTTAAGACTGCACATTATAATCGTTTAAAGCCTACCATCTGACGAATGGATCCAGAGTAATATGTGGACAAAGAGCTAAGAAGTTGGTTGTTCCCGTTTAGCGGCATAGATTCTGGTAACGGATAGAATACATTACGGGCTTGTCGAAAATGGTCGGTGATAGGGGGTTGAACATTGTCCAAGATGTGTTCTTGTTTGGTGCATAGGAGCAAGAGCAGCCTTAGCCAAGGAAATCGTCCTGACAAGTTCAGGGGTTAGGCCAGGTAGGGGAAAGCTGCCCCCATCGGCAGATCGGGGATACTTCTGGTTCCGTCGGGGAGTCGTAATGTGTACCAAATATGTGGTCCCCGACGATTTACTTGATTTTGCTCTAAATGAGGGTAAATTCTTCATTAAAACAAGAAAATTCAATTTTCCTCATTAAAAGCCCTTCGTTTTCATTTTTTTTACAGTTAAAGCCCTCAATTTTTTTTCTTTTCTCCAACAGAAACCAGGGAACCAAAAGTCTTGCTTTTGACATCCTTTCGACAACCTGTTGCCCTTTGTGCGAGTTCGGGTTTCTGCTCCCTCCCCGTCGGGAAGCTTGCCCCATGTCGGTTAAATCCTGGCGCCACCCGTGTGCGCGCTGCCTTGGCTACCTCCTGTTAAGATCATAAGTTCATAAGTGATACGCCAGGGATAAGTAGATCTTTACATGTGGTCCTACTTTACTTTGGGTTTGTGTGGGATTTTAGAGGTAGTCCGCACCATCGAATAGATTACATATACGGGGTTCTTTTTTATTAAACCTAGTACCAACCGAGGGCAACAACCATATTTGTCTAGAAAAAGATTCAGTTGTTCATTTGTTTCATATCAAAATGTGTTCCAATTTAACTGAAGATATGAGAAATCGCCTGGTTCTCGTAATTTGGCCGAAGGAATGAAAATGTTCCCACACATTTTAAGCTTCAATCAACGCACTCTCAACATGATGGGAAAATGAAAGGAAAGTATTGGAGTGTGTGCATGCTCAGGGTAGGCCTATGCGATAATTTTGACGCCCTGGCGGAAGTGTTCTGTCGAGAAACTTAAATTAGTTCTGACTAGCTGTGCCGCTTTGGGAAGGAAATGAGCGGTGTTCGTCTACAAGAAAAAAAGAGGCAAGCCACCTTCAGCCCGTCAAGTCTGTAGAACAGCAAATGGGTATGCCATAGGCTATGCGTTACAAATGTGAACGCACACTCTGTGAGTAAATCCCGTCTAACCTAATTTCCTTAGAATTAACTCGAAGTAGAGACGGAAGATTGGGCCAAATATAATATTGTACGTCAGTGATCCATGTTACTATCGTTAGGGAGGTGGAGGAGACCAAGCTCCTCCTCGGGGCGGGAGGGGGTAGCAACCCAAAGCCTTTACAAATCGATAGGTTGCCGGAAGAATTACGAAGGCAGAATTTAAAACACTCAGGCCTTTAGTGATGAAAATTAAAAAAAATATGGGTTTTGCTGAGGAATATTTGAAAATTTGGGAGTTGCATTGAAGAAATTTGGAACTTATTGGCCTAATTCATAGAAGAAACTTAGAAAATTTTGAGGTTTATTGAAGAATCTACCTTCCTTGAGATCAAAATCACGTAAACCGTGGGGAGACTGTTCGCCATAGGGGATAACGTACTTTATCGTACCTATTTAAGGCTCTCCAACGGAATTGGAAAACCCACAGGGCCCCGAAGGGAAGGGCAACCTTTACAGATGGGGGCCATGGTCCCTCCTCCCTACTTGGCACCATGCTGCATCCCTGATGCCGTTGTACATGGAAATATGAAATATACACCGTGACAACTTAAAAAAGTTTATTATCACATGCCATCCAGCGATAAATCCATCAGCCAATCAGCTGTTCCTAACTTTTCTATATGTCACATCAACCTCGTTTCAACTGAGCAAGAATCACTTCAAAGATGTAACCAGTATATATTTGGGACATAAATAGTTGAGTCATAACCTCACTTGCAGGGCAAATCGGAATATTCATTTTTTTGTTAATGTGTGCGTGGTTTGTGCAAATTGTGCGATCCAGCGATTGATGGGACAGATCAGCTGGACAGGACTGTGGATTCATATAACATACCTATGATTTTCTTTTTCGTCAAAAAAGTTCTCATTCTAATACCTTGATCAGCTGAAAGTAGAACCGAAAACATAGACCGACTTTTTGAGTATCCTTAGCTAGGTTGATGAGTATACTCCGCCCTCGCTGTGGGGAAACATCCAGTCACCGTGACAGAGTGAACTGCTCTAGTCCCTTGCAAAAATTATATTGGCCATCATAATTCACATTTGTGTGCTAGAGCTGACCAGGGAGTTGACGGGTTTCAAGTTTAATTCCACCCTGGTTCACTAGACGACAATTGCCGCAATATGTGCCACTTGAGCACTGGCGTAGCAAGCGGGTGGACTGGGTGGACGATGTTCAGGGACCCCGAGGGTTCAGGGGGCCCCAAACCAAATGCGGAAAAAATTCAAAAAATCGTAACTCTGCCTACTGTCTAACTACTTAGTACAGAGTACAGACCCGAAAGGAACTACAAAGCAATCACCAAATGCAGAATTGCTTTGAAGAACTAGGCAAGAATGGTATACCGGAGTGAATTAGGATCTGGAGCGTGCAAGGTCTCACTCTTGCCCTGCGTCTCCCCATGGAGATTGGAGGGGTCTTAGGAAAATTGGTTTATGATTCCATTGGTTTGGGAGCCCTCGCTGTCTCTTGTCCATGGGCCCCGAGGGTCTTGCTACTCCGCTGCACTTGAGCAGTGTGCGTTACTGGTTAGACATATGAACCTTGCTGTATAGGCATAGTTTAGAGTTACCAAAATGAAAGATCAAGAACTGGTTACAATGAACAACAAAGTATTGCATATATTGAACGATCAAGTTCTGAGTATACATACTGAAGGATGAGGGATTTACTACACTGTATAATTAAGTGCTGACTATGTGAATGAGCAAGAACTGGCTACATTGAAGGTTCAAGAACTGACTACACTGAAGGATCAAGAATTGACTATACGGAAGGGTATAAACTATACACTGAATAATAAAAAAGAACTATACGGATGGATCGAGTATTGACTATTGACTATACTGAATTATCAAGAATTTACTACAATGAAGGATCAAATATTGACTATACTGAAGGATCACGCATAAGCGTACGGGACTCTTCAAATTTTGGGGGCAGAAAATTTGTGCCCGAATCTCAAAAAGTTGCCCAAAGTCAAGGGCGTGGATCCATCTCCAAAGACGGGGAGGGGGAGGATTTCACCATATGCGAATCTCCGTCCTGGGGGAGGGGTGTCCCTTTGGAAAATTTTTGCTTACGTAAAGTGGGCTAGATGCAAAATGGGGCTACATTTATTGCTAAATATGAGTTGGATATATTTCCAAGAATTTCTACTTCTTTAAGAAATCTTTTTATCTTGCTTGTTCAATTAAGTGATTTTTTTGCTCAGTTCTTGGGGTAAATCAGAACCACACTGCGCGAAGTAAGTGAACAAAAAATTGTTAGACTACATATACCATTAGCAAGTTTACTCATATCCTATGAAATTTTGATATGGAAGTGATTAGGACTGTGCATGTCAGAGCCTTTCCGATAGAGGTGATACTGGCAAAAAACTACATGCGCGCGAAGCGCGCGAAAATTTTTGCACTTTTTTCGGGATTTCGATTAAAAATTCGGGAACTCAGTAGAAAATTTGGGCAATCTTTTCACTTTTTCTTCATCTTTGCC